>JAPQWV010002166.1:0-62434 GCA_027422505.1 Craterostigma plantagineum
AAGTGGTATCAGAGCGGGTTACTGATATTTTCTGTACTAACCAACGTTATCAGACCAGCTTATTATGTTAGCAGAGAAAACTTCGTGAAGGAAGATAAGGTTAACAACCCATCTCGACGCGCAAGATGACGAGATGGTCGATGTGTTAGAAACCGGACCATTTGTGTTCAACAAAGTAAACGTACGACATGCCGCGCATCCTAATGAGCCGCGAGAATTCCCAAGGAAAGACACGAGCTCTCAATGCAAGAAAGACGAAAGGCAAACTCGATAACATTGCCAAAAACGTCATATTCAAAACCTTGGATATAGAAGTATTCAGACATGTCATGACGGGCAAGACTTCGAAAGAAATATGGACCAAGTTAGGCAACTCGGCGAAAACTTAGAAGTCTATGAGCTCGAGGGTCAGACATGGCTGGAGGAGAATACACAGGCTTCAACCAGTAAAAGCACTAGGAGGACCAAAATCTTCCCAAGTGTCACAAGGTGGGCAAGGTGAACAAAATAAAAACACTAACACTTGCTTTAACTGTGACAGGACCGGACACAACATCAATGACAACTCCAAAGAGGAGGCAAAACCGGCCCAAAGGCAGAAAGCGGCCACAAGCTCTCGTGGCTAAAAAGAACTCCCACAGATGGGATGATACAGACTCTGAAGAGTCCAGCTCTGAAGACGAAGTGAGCAAGTATGAAAGCGAGAGAAAGAGCTTGTCTGCCTGGTGGGAGATCAACCAGATCCAGAAGACAAGTTACCTATGAAGAAGTTTTGGATGCTCTTCAGAACATGGCTGATGAATACTGGAAATTGAACGAAAAACTGAAGATATTTGAAAAGGAAAGGCTCCGGTAGAAGAGAATACTGAACCCCTGACTGAAAAAATCACACAGCTGGAGGAAGAAACAACAGACTAAGAGAAATCATCGAGCTAAAGAACTCGGAGATTCAAAAGCTGTCTACTATAGTCTAGTCCTAGACAAACTCGTCGAAGACGCTTCATTGTCTCCAAGAAACAATGAAGGACACTTATGATCGAACATGTCTAGGGTACAGTGAACACCAACACTGAGGAGGCGATGACGTCCTATCAACCGACTACCTCACGGGTAATTAATTTTGTTCGTTCCTCCAATAATAACCGAGTTCCCGCATATTCTATGAATATGCCTGAGAAAACTGGACTGGGATATGCAAACAACCTCAAATCCTCGACTCCAAATAAGAACATATTACCTCAGAGGGTAAGAAGAAATACTGGCATGAATGATGTCCCACAAAAGGGGAGACCTCATCAACTGAAGGGAAATAATATAAATAACATCCCACAAAAGGAAGACCCAACGACCAAGGGGGAATGCCTATATACTTAACGACCCACGTAAGGGAAGACCCCAACAACCTAGGGGGAATATTCACAACACAAAACCGGAAACACCAGGTAATAGAAGACCTAGATACGATCCCAAGACAGGAATATAAAATGCAAATACCTTGTTGATCCTGTAACGGGTAGACATGTTAGGGTAATCCAAGTCTGGATACCTGAAGAAATACTTGTAGGAACTCAACCAGTCCTACTGGTTTCTAGACAGCAGATGCTGTCGGCACATGATCAGGAGAGAAGACTTCTCACTGGTATCAAATCATGTCCCAAGATCATCATTACCTTTGGGGGTAGCGACCAGGGTAATATCCTTGTTGACTTGCTAAAAACTGAGGCATAGGGACACTAACCGGACAAGGAACCGACAATACCAACACTATAACTGGTATAAGCAAGTGCTTATATTCCAAATGTGTTTGGTCTCTGTTGAGTCCAAGAAGTGACTATGACACAAAAGAATTGAACCATCTAAAAGTAAATCAATCCCATAGTTTAGTAGGACGAAACTAGTTTATGACCTACCTACACCAACGAGCGGAAATAAATTAAGTTCAATACACCAACTAGACTCAATGGTAAGCTTAAAGAGCTTAGGGGGAACTAGGTAGAAACTGAACTACTTAACTCTGCTTTTATGTCATATTTTGAGGACCATGGTGTACACCATGAGTCATCTACTAGCAGACCAGTTCAGGAAATGTGTAGCTGAGGAAGGAAACCGGACGATTGAAAGAGCAAAACCAATGATCAAACTCTAAGCAACATCAGTCAGTTGAGGAAACCAACTGAAGAAGCTTCATCCTGAGAGGCTCGAGCAATGAAGAAATCACTCGGTCTCAAAAGCACGTTGAGATACCCATCTCAGAGGAAACCGGCACGCTGGATCACTAAACAACTCATACCAGAGAAGTCGACTGAGGGGGAACGCTCCAAATGGAATTATTCAGGCAGAACTACCTTCAGGATGCGAAATCCAAAGGACTTGGCAGAAGATTCTCCACTGTTAAGGAATCTTAGTGTGAGAACTACAACTGGCTTAGCAACCAACTGGAATTTATCAGATGAAACTAAACTAAGTCCAACCATTGTATGGAACCCATCAGAGATTCCAGTACGAAACAAGGATCAGGTGCCAGCCTACATGCTTGTCCATGCCTCTGTCTCAACCACATTCTTCAAAGACGAAGGCATTAGAGGATAACTGGATGAAAGCCATGCAAGAACTGAAACGATTTGAGCACAGCTGAGCTTGAAAGTCTATTCCAAAATCGGGTCAAACAATGAAATGGCACATAACGGTGCTTAAGGACAAGGTGAAATTGACCACTCAAAGTTGCCGACAGATGGAATGAATCGACTGAGAAACCTTCGCACCAGTCGCAAGACTTGAAGTCATCCAGTTCATACACAGCACACGATCGATGCAGACAAGGAACAATTTAGAGAAGACATGTATAAACGGCCGATCAGAGACACCAACGCCAATGAGTTCACTAAACTTGAAGACGAAGAAGGCGTAGCAAACGTAGTCAAGGACCGAAGGGATATAGGTCTATTATATCTAATAGCCAGCAGACCGGATACTATATGCAGTTTCGGTCTGTGAGGAGGGTTCCAGTCAGACCCCAAGGAGTGTACGATTGATGACTACACCTGTCACAAAATAAACCAGAGCACCAGAACATATCAATGACTCAATGACTGGTCAGCTTTCTAAATCAAGCAAACTTAAGTTGCCACAACAACTGAAGCATAACCCACTCTGGCGGGAAGCTCATGCCATTATAATAAAGAAACGATGCCAGCCAAAGGACTATGGCATTAAGAGAGCTGATACATCTGAGACCCGAGAAAATACAAGTGGAAACTGTCATCATCCAGAATCCGGTATTTCAGCCAGATCAAACCAAAACCGAGTTAACACAGTTGAGCGCCTTGACCAGAAGGAAGTCAATCCAGCCGGAAAACCAGCTAACATGGATCAGCATGCAAATGCTTAGAAGACTACAATCTGGATGTGGGTGAACATTCAACATCACTTGGATAAATCATGGCGTAGAAGAATCAGACACGACAAGCTTGCCGCAAGTACAAGTACAAGACCAGTACTTCACTCAAGGACAACACTGATCAGACATCACCTGAGATCATGTGACCTATGAAGTGAAAATGAAGAACACCTCGACAAACCGGCAAGCGACAGACACACACGAAATCGCTCCTCGAAGCTAAGTCTATTTTTTTCTGAGTGCTTTTAGGACTGATAGACTACCTTAAAGGTCCTAGCATGAAGTCAGGGCAACGAAGTTATATCAAATTAATTGATATAAAAAGTTGACTAGACATTACAAAAATTGGTGCATATAGATGATTTCATTGCAAAGTCTTTCTGTTTAAAGCGGTCACTTCTTCATAATCTCGGCTAGGGGTGTTCATTAATTGGGTGACCCAATTAACCCGCCCGACCCATTTCACATTCGGGTCAATTGGTTCGGTTTTGGGTGAATGGGCGGGTTAAATGGTGGACCCGATTTATTAAATTGGGGAATGGTTCAGGTATTGGGCCAAGTAAAAAAATTCGGGGCCGCCCGAAACCCGAATTAGCCCATGTATATTGTATATATACTAATATATTATACTTAAATTAAAATAATACTAATGGGCCTAGGGCATCAATAGCCCATGTATATATTAATATTATTATACCCAAGTTAAAATAACACTAACCTAGGGCATCGATCCCATTCCCACACACACCATCACCAATATGAACACACACACAGCACCATCTGAAACCATGTCGCAGGAAAAACTGAAACCATCACCTACCATACCAATATCATCGTTGCCACCATCTCTCAAGACCAACTGAAACCATCACCTACCATCCATCGCAGTCACAACCACATACCACCCACGGGAATCATCTCTGGCGTAATTAACCACATACCACCCACGGGAGTCACCACCTACCATCACGCTTTTTTGGTTTTTCATCGAAGAGCAAAGTCGCACCACATAACAAAGTATGTCAGAAACCGGGATTGTAGAGGCTGGGGCCAAAGACATGGACTTGGACGGACAACAAAATGAAATTTCGGTTGAGGAAAAGCCAAAGAAAACTCGAGCTTCAAAGAAAAGATCGAAGGTATGGGCACATTTCACTTCATTTACGGGTGAGAGTGGTGAGGAGAAAAGTAAGTGCCGATATTGTGGAAGAGAGTATTTTTCATCAACTAGAACACATGGAACTAGCACTCTTTTAGGTCATCTGAAAGTATGTGTTTCATATTCTGGGAATAAATCTGATAATCAAACTCAATTAGCTCTTAGAGATGGGGGAGAGGACGAAAAACTAATTTAGTTGCTTGGAAGTTTGACCAGCTAGCAGTTAGGAAGGTACTATCACAGATGATCATCGTGGATGAGCTTCTGTTCAAATTAGTGGATGGAAAAGGCTTTAGGCATTTTGTTAGTGCTTGTCAACCTTTATTTCAATTTCCTTCTAGGGTGACTGTGGCTAGGGATGTTTTACAGTTTTTATTTGGAAGAAAAGAAAAAGTGATGGCTCAAGTTAAAGAAAATATTGGTAGGGTTTGTTTGACCACGAACACTTGGACGTCTATACAAAAAATTAACTATATGTGTCTTACTGCTCATTTTGTGGATAACAATTGGAAGCTGCAAAAGAAAGTGCTGAATTTTAAGCCTATATCGAGTCATAGGGGAACGACATTGGAAAGGCAATTGAGTTGTGCTTGGTTGATTGGGGAATTGATAATGTCTTTACTATTACTGTCGATAATGCTAGTGCGAATGATGTTGCTGTTGCGTATTTGAGATCACAACTTGAGCGTTATGATAAGTGTATCTTGGGAGGAAAGTGGTTGCATATTCGTTGTGTGGCACATATCATGAATCTAATTGTTCAAGATGGTTTAAGTTCTGTTAGGACGTCTGTTGAATGTGTTAGGGCTGCCGTTAAGTATGCCAAACAATCTCCACAGCGAATTAAGAAGTTTAAACAATTATGGAAATTGAGAAGTGTTCTAGCACCAAGAATCTAGTTCTAGATGTCCCTACAAGGTGGAACTCCACCTATTTGATGTTAGAAACAGCTCAGGTTTATGAAAGGGCGTTCAGAAGATATGCTATGGAGCAGTCAGATTTTAGAGATGATTTGCAAAAGACCGGGGTGCCGAGTGCGGCCGATTGGGAAAAGGTAAGAAAATTGGCTGGTTTTCTTTCTCATTTTTATGAGTTGACTTTGAAGGTTTCAGGGACAAAATATGTGACTGCTCATTCTTTCTTAGATGATATCACTTGTATTGATGTGCTTTTGAAGAAGTGTCTCAATTAAACTGATGATTTTAATCTCGTTGACATGGCTGAATTGATGAAGGTTTCGACAAGTATTATGGAAAGATTGACAAATTTAATATGCTTGTCTTTGTTGCCTCGTTGCTTGATCCGAGGAATAAGTTTGCATACATGGAGATTATGTTCAGTGATGTTTATGGAAAAATAGAGGGCCCGAGTATGCTTACTTTAGTTAAAGATGCTGTTTATGAGATATTTGCGGATTACGTTAGAATTCATGCCCCTCCCCATTGTTGCTCCTCTCAATGCATCATTTTCTACTACATCTTCAACCGCGTCATTGGGAAAAAGAAATTCACCTGTAGCCATGCAACCATCAAAAGTTTTGAAAGATAAATTTAGGATGGAGATGAGGAGAAAAGAAGAGAGTGGTACGATGGAATCAAAATCTGAATTGGATAAGTATTTAAAAGATGAAGTTGAGGAAGAATCAGATGGTTTTTGATATATTGGATTGGTGGAAGGTTAACAGTCCAAGGTTTCCTATTTTATCTTTGATGGCTCGAGATGTTTTGGCAATTCCAATATCTACTGTTGCTTCTGAATCTGTTTTTAGTACAAGTGGAAGGGTCTTAGATGCATTTAGGAGCTCTTTAACTCCTAGGTGGTTCAAGCACTTATTTGTTGCCAAGATTGGTTTCGCTCAAAAACTCCACCGTGGAAGAAAATGAAGAAAATTGTGATTATCTTCAACAGTTAGAAGAAGGTGATTTAAAAGTTTGTGTTTTGTCAATTCTTGAAATATAGTTTTTTTTGTTAATGTGATTATATTTCTTTTTCTGACAGAATTGGAGGATGGCAAGTTGAAATAAGGATTGGAGAAGTTTTATTTCGTTCAAGTGCGTGCTAAGTAAGTTTTCATTTTGTTATTGATCTTATAACTCATACTACCTATGATTTTTGTTATTTATATTGCACTTGTAATATTTTGTAGGATGGGAGGATTTTGTTGAAAGTGAAGGATGATTTGTGTTTTGGAACACTCGTGTCGTATGAATGTTGTTTGTTATTGTGTATTTTTGTTGACGGATTGTGGACAATGAACACTCCCACGTACGATGTTCTTTATAATTGAGTAGCAAGCTTGTTAATTGGTTTCTTACATAACCAAACCAATTAACCCGAAACCGAATAACCCGATAACCAAATAGTTAATTGGTTTTTGTTCGGTTTGCGGGTGGTTGTCTCAATTGTCAAAAAACCGAATAACCCGAACCGAATAACCCGAACACCGAAATTTAAACCCATTTGAACACCCCTAATCTCGGCCCATACACTCATCCCAGTCGATTTCTTTTAAAATCGGCACTAGTCAATATACATTGAGAGACTTAAACATATATTATTTAAAATAGAGCTATACAAGTCTAATACCGGGTTCCTTCTGAAATCGAAACTTTCTTTTAATCAGTGGATATACACATAATCCTCACTGGGCCGGATAAAGACTGAACTCTCATAATTATTGCACTTCATCGATGCACATATTATATGTCTTAGTACAGCTGGCTTCGAGCTTGCAGGTTATCTGAGTGCGTGAATAGTCTTGTCAACAAAGAATCTCTTCCACCAGACAAGACGTAAAGTTCCGACACACTAAAGGGAAGCGATAAGGATGATCTGGGTTACTGTGCACCCGTGACACAACGCGACGGAACTTTCGCAAGTATTTAAGGACCTCGCATCCCTCTTCAAAATTCTTCAACTCACAACCGACTAAGTTCACAATGCCTAAACTTCCAAAACATCCACCACCCTTAGTTAGGATAAGCCTCACAACCAGAAAAAGCCTAACTAGTTCAAATCCGGTCTTCTTATCCAACTACCTCAAAGCGGTATTGACACCACATTGGATGCAAACCGACCCATTAGGGTATTCAAGACCTATGGACGGTCCAATAAAGATGTAAAGACGCTGCTTCGGACCAGCAAGGCTTCTAAATAAAGTCCGACGGCGCATAAGGCTAGCTCTGGGAGGCATCTTTGTGGACTGAGCGAGATGAAAGTGACAAATTCATGGGCCACAGAAGATGGGACTAGCCGAAAACAAGTTGCCGCGGGACAGGGCAAGCCATCCTGGCACTACAACGATCCAAAGAAGAGGATGGGCCCGACCCAGTTTCTTGGAGGACATCGATAAGTCTGAGGACCCACCAAGAAACGGCACGGTAGTCGAGCGGTTGAGAAGCCATGGAGGATGTTCCCGATCCTACCAGTTTCTTTGTGGAGAAAAAGCTGAGAACCCACCAAGAAACGAAACTGGAGCTGGTGAGCGGATACCGGAAATTGAATGCCATGCCAGACGGTATCCCTCCGCTCCTATCAGATTCGTTGCACTCTCTAAAGAGGAAACAAGCGAAGGATCTCCTCGTCGCAACATCTGATTCTCCGAAGAAACCCTCGGCAAGTGAAAAGTTAGGATTTTACGCTATATTTATACCCGTAAAAGCGTGTGTTTTTAGGTCGTTATTGTTGAAATACCACGAATATCTTATGTTTATGTGCATATCTATCATTTTAGATAATAGAGCAAAACAGACGAAAAAAAACCGAAAAGATCCGAGCGTTAATGGAAGCACAAGCAATCAAAGATCGCACGAAGCATAGCCCACGAGATCGATCATAGAACACCGCACAGATAAGGACTTGGGCTGTACTTTAATCATCATAAGAATGGGTTTAGGGGCTATTTAATTCAATCTCAGCCCATTATAACCTTAAGCCCACAAGAGATGTTCTAGAATCAATTGTTGGTGGCCTATGCCAACACATGCACGTGCAAGAGGAGAGCTAAGCACCCATGTCACCAATTCAAACTATGAATATGCAAGATTCGGCCCAAAGAACTTTAAGTCGGTTGCTATGCTAGGGATTCTATTTAAAAGGCCGATGACAGAAAGAAATAGGGGGCGACTAACGAAGAAGCGGGGCAACAGCTGAGATAAAAGAGCAGATTGACGGCGCGAGAGGAACGACTTTTGACGGCTAAGAAGACTAGATAAAAGCTAAGAGCGATCCCGAGGGTCTAAGGCGTTTTATCCCTCGTTCACACGACGGGAGACGCCGCGGCGACGCGTGACGACTCGAGCATCGTGAGGGGCGAATTCTATACCTTTATTACCTCGTTTTCAACAATGTTTTCTTTCGATTCGTTGTTGATTTCGTTTATTCCCATGTTAGCTTAATTTCTTTCGTGATTGAGGCCGTGTGAGGCCGAATTATGACTACGTATTAATGCTATTATTATTTTATTTAATCATATGATTTAGGTTATGTGTTCGTTATTTGAGTTACGTGTGTGAGATCGGCCATCGCGCACACGATTCTTGACCTAGTACATGAGACCGAAAAGGTGATTAGAAAGGTTAGATCAAAATATCGAACATCACTACGTAAAACCGACCAGAGATGGAATTCGGTTTCGTATGTGTGGTTTTCGAGACCTTAGGCGCCGAAAGCGCCTAAACTCGGGGAATTTCACGAAGATTAAATGCACGTGTAGGAACTACAGTCATATAGGAATATAGTTGATTGGTTCACTATTCATGTAGGGTTGCTAGTTACGTGAATAACGGGTAGCACGTATATTAGGAAAATCCACCTTGACTTGATTCATATTGATTAGATAAATTAGATTGCATGAAGACGTAGGAATAATTCGTGCCGAGCATGTGTCTTGATTACGTCGTCGTCAACTGCTTCATTCTCATCTATTTTATTTGCGATTATTTTATTATTTGCGTCTTTTATTTCTTTTAATCAAATTATTAAAACTATAAAATTCCCTAGTCTAAATTAGAATTAGGAATATTATCTTAGAATTAATCGAGCTGTCTTCGTGGATCGATACTCGGACTTCGTCCGTTTTATACTACTTACACGACCTAGTACACTTGCTAGTATTTGAGTGTGTCAGCAAGGCGTGGGTTCAGGGGATACCATAGCTCTGCAGGAGATAAGCTGCCAAGGCGGGAGGGGTCAGAAGAAGACTTCTTTAGACCTTTAAGAGTTCCGTCGAAACTGAGCAAGGGCAGTTGCAGAGATATGAACCCATTGTGCTTTAAGAGGAGAAAACAAACGTAATGACGATTCTCCTGCACAATGATACCTTCCCTCATACCGGACAAGCGATTGTCAAAAAGGGGGAAGAAGAGTACTGCTAGTTGAGGAGAAAGGGCAGATGGCGGTACTGAGACGAAGCAGAATGTAGACCGGGACGCACTAGACAGACCGGAAGATGCCATCAACCGGAAGATCAAAGAACTGTGCCATATCTAAGACGTAGATAGGCTAACAACGGTTGCAATAGATCGGTCCAGAAGATCGAAGAACTGTGCCATATTAGGCTAACAACGGTTGTAGATCGGTAGTTTATGTATCAAATCTCCTTTGATATAATAAATATCTTTCTGCTTCGTTAAGTTTTGACAATCACCAAAAAGGGGGAAATTGTTAGAAATCTTGAATTGAAGAATTCAGATTGAACAGTTTTGGTGATTGTCCAAACTTGACTGAGTATACCGGTTAAACGAAGACTCAAGACCGCATACCAGTCAGCATTTCACAAGCGCGCCAGAACCGGAACAAAATCTGTCAAGACCGGAGTACAAATACCGGACCTGCCACGTGTACGAAGATTCGAAATTATTCAAGGCGGGATGTTGAAGACTTCTGCTGAAGCATTCAATGTAAGGCTGGCATGAGGAGACAAGTTGAAGTCAAGCCAAGCTTAAATAAGAAAAAGCAATTGGCACAGCGCGAACTACTATGAAGACCGGACAGTACCCGTTTTGGGTAAAGTGCATTTAATGCACTGTCCGGTACAAGGAGCTATCTCACAACGACTTTCTTCAACCAAGTCCAACTATATATGGCAGAGAAGAGGCACTGAAGAGATACAACACTTTATCACGAGAAATCAAGAACAAGAAACAAGCAAAAATCTCTCAAGTGAAGAAAGGAAATTTTAGGTGTTGTCCTCACTGTACTTAAACCAGTTTGGTTAGTAAGTGAGTTGTTTCCGACGGACAGTAAAAAGTTGTTGAAGTAGGTGGATTGTATTATACGATACCTAGGTGATTCACTAGATTAAAGTGAGGGCAGCTGGGTAGGTTGTACAGTGAGTGTATAACAAGTGAACCTTCCTTGCGGGGAAGAAGGGGAGACGTAGGGGAATTAACTCCGAACTTCCATAAACAAACTAGTGTCTTGTCACATACACAAACACATCACACTTATCATCGATTTTGGTTCAAAACCGACTGACTTGCTTCCGTACAAACCACACTTAGAGAAATATCAAGTACCGGTATTGACCCTAACAAGTTCAGTACCGAAAAAGAGAAGCGTTTATTCACCCCCTCTAAACGCGCTAACCGATCCAAACAGTTTCAACTGTGGTTTCGGCTCAATTTTATTATTAGTATTATCAGTAGAAGTATCAATTCTAACAGGAGCATTAACAACTGGTATATGCGATTTAGTCACCTTTTTGTGGTCAGTTAAACTGTCTGGCAATTGATTTGCTAAATTTTGTAAATGAATTATCTTTTGAACTTCAAGTTCACATTCTTTTGTACGAGGATCAAATTGAGCCAATGATAATTCATTCCAACTAATCTCTTTAATCAGCTGTTTATTTCTTTATCTCTCCCTAATGTTGGAAATTTTAATTCATCAAAATGACAGTCGGCAAATCGAGGCGTAAATAAATCTCCTATCAATGGTTCTAAATATTTTAGTATTGACTTAGATTCAAATCCAACATATATTCCAATCTTCTTTGAGGTCCCATTTTAGTGCGTTGTGATGGAACAATTGTGACATATACTGCACATCCAAAAATTCTCAGATGGGAAATATCTGGTTCCTGACCGAAAACCATTTGTAATGGGGAAACATTATGATAACTTGTGGGTCGAATGCGAATAAGTGATGCTGCATGCAAAATAGCATATCCCCAACATCAGGCAAATGTGCTCGTAATCGAATTAACTGAGCAAGCAGTCTAGCAAACGCAACATTGCGTGTTGATAATAATGATACATGTGACCATTTAGTTGATGCATCAATTAAAACCATGAAGTATCTAAATGGACCACATGATGGATGAATTGGTCCACAAATATCGCCTTGAATACGTTCTAAAAACGTAATAGATTCATTCTTCAATTTTACCGGTGATGGTCTAACGATTAATTTTCATTTCGAGCAAGCATCACTTGATAACTCATTGGATTGAATAATCTTCTTATTTTTTAAAGTGTGTCCACATGAGTTCTCAATTATTCTTCGCATCATAGTTGAATCGGGATGGCCTAACCGTCATGCCACACCACAAATAAATCATTGTTTATAAAATTCGACTCAATCGTATTAATATACGCATAGTATAAACCGGACGATAATGCAGACAATTTTTCTATAACGCATTTTTATTTAAAATCACGTTTGTGATTTGAAGGTATTCATTATCACCTTCTTTTGTAGTCTCAATATGATATCCGTTTTTACGGATGTCTTTAAAACTCAATAAGTTTCTATGAGACTCCGAAGAATACAATGCATTTTCAATATGCAATTTTGTTCCTCCGAATAATAAGATATTAGCTCTTCCAGAGCCTTCAACCAATTTTGTAATTCCCGATATAGTATTAACATTTGCTTCTTGAGTAATCAATAGGATGAAATATTTCTTATCCGTGAGTATTGTATGAGTCGTTGCGCTTTCCACGAGACATATATCTCCACGTGTGTTCATTCCTCAAGAAAATAACAAAAACACATTAATCATAATTATACATAAAATTCATAATAATACAGCACACATACGACATAAATTCATAGCACGCGTACATAAAATATCAATATGATATACAATAATAAGTCTTTTATTCATTATGATCGGCGAGAAATTCTTCAAGATCCATGTGGGGAATATCGTAGAGGTTGAGATTAGAACCTCCTTCATCTTGGACAAAGTTTGACTCAACTTTCTTTCCTTTTTTCAAGCGATTTTTGATAGAGCTCAACAAGATGTTTACAAGTACGAGCATAATGACCTTTCGTACCACAACGAGAACATGGTTCATCGAATCGCCTTTTTGATTGTTCGTCGGTTTCCTCTTTGTTTTCATTTTTCCTTTTCTGATGAAAATTATCATAATTACCATAATGCTGTCGGCTACGGCCACGACCACGACCACCTCCACGACCTCGATTATTATTGCCACGACCGCGAAAGCTATTGCCTTGTTCACTTTGATAAGTGTTCATATTGACTCCAGGAATGGGAGCAGAGCCTGTTGGTCGTGATTGATGGTTCTTCAATAACTCATTATTTTGTTCAGCAACGAGGAGACATGAAATTAATTCTGAATATTTCTTGAAACCCTTTTCACGATATTGTTGTTGTAATAACAAATACGCTGCATGGAACATGGTGAAGGTTTCTCCGTCATACTTGCTTCTGTAACTTCATGTCCACACAATCTTAATTGAGAAGTAATTTTGCACATAGCAGAATTATAATCACTTACAGATTTATAATCTTGGAACCGTAAGTTTGTCCATTCATATTGGACATTTGGTACGATCACAGTGCTCTTATGGTCGTACCTTTCTTTTAGATTTGTCCACAAAATAAGTGGATCTTTCACAGTGAGATATTCCAGCTTTAAACTTTCATGAAGGTGGTGACGGAGAAATATCATGGCCTTGGCCTTGTCTTGGCTCGATGCCGTATTATCAGCTTGTATAGTAGTTCTCAGGCCTTGCGATTCAAGGTGGATATCGGCATTCAAAATCCATGACAAATAGTTCTTGCCCGTGATATCCAGAGCAACAATATCAAGCTTTTGAAGATTCGACATTTTACGTAGGGCTGTTAAAAATCGACCCGACCCGCCAACCCGACACGAACCGCACCTGAAAATAGCAGGTTCGGGTTAGCATTTTTGACCTGTTTACGTAAATGGTTAAACCCGAACCCAACCCAGTTATTAAGTGGGTAAAGTTAGGGTTCGGATTTTCAACCCGAAATCAACCCGGAATCAACTCATTTAACCGAATAATATATATTATTAAATTATTATTAATTTAAATAAAATAAAGGATTAACCCTAATCTTTATCCACTCTTACGCTCACACATGATTTTTTAGAAAAAAAAAATTGCATTAGTTCTCCTTTTTTTTTGTTTAATTTGGATTATAATTCTGCCAATTTTGTTGTTTTTTTCTTTTTTTTTATATAATTTTAAACGGGTTGGCGGGTTGGGTTAGGGTTAAAGCAGGTTGAGTTTGGGTTTGATTTTTCGACCTGTTTAAGTAAACAGGTCAGGTCAGGGTTGAGAGTTTCAACCCGTTTATTAAACGGGTTGAACCCGAAGGTGACCCAACCCGACCTGTTTACCACCCCTAATTTTACGTAGCGTGATGACGTCGACGAAATTCAAATGGTCGGAAACCCGTGCTCGGAGTGATGACGTCGGTGAACCTCAGTTGGTTAGAGCATCGTGCTGATAACGTGTTGTGAAATATTATAACGATTAAGGTTTTATTAATTACGATTAGAAAGAACTAGAGAGATAATAACTTCTTATTCAATACTTCTTAATTACATTTACACAACCCCAAATCACATATTTATACTACTACAAATTCACTATTACACCTAAAATTTAAAACATTTATTACAATTATACACATCATCTTATCAATTAATACTAATCTAGTTTTACAACATTCAATATAATACCTCCAAATATCAATAGTTCAATAACTATCCAAAACATCCACATCTTAATATTATCTCTTAATCATATACTTATTAAAAGTAAAATCTTTTACTTCTCATGGACCCCCTTATAGCCAATCGCTGTGTGACACGTAAGCGCTCAAAAGTACAATTACCATTTTGGGTATGAGGGTAGTGGGATTTACATGCCAGAGAAATAATCCTTCATAGTTCATACGATGTCAATACCATTAAATTGGGAGATGAAAAGGTAATTAAGGGAGTGAAAGTTACATTCGTTCTTTTCATCTTATTCATTTATGATAGCAACTGAACAGTCGTCAAGCCGACTGCTTCCCATACCATAAGCAACGCCGCCCTTGCCTCCATCCACGAAATTCGCCGTTTAAAACTGCAAGCTTGGTCTGAATTTTCATGGGCGAATCATTTATAGCTCCTACGATTACGCTCACAGCTGATTCGTCAACGATCGAGTGAGCCCTATCTTCGTCGCTGGCCAGGCAAAAGAGGGCGTTTACAGCTGCTGTTTGACCCTCCATCGAATAACCATCTTCCAGTAGCTTCAGCAACGGTGAAATTCCACCTTCGTCTACGACGATCTGTTTGTTTCTGTCGTTATCCTTTGCTAGAGAAGCCAATTCGTTATCAGCTTCGACGCGGTCGTTCAGTTGGCCCATGTGCAGACAAGCGATGAAAGACCAAACCCACGAGAGAATTGGGTCGTTACTGGCGATTGACGGCAGAGTGAGGTTGATGTCGCCGCCTCCGACGCCGCCGTCGTCGAAGATGCTCAGGACCCACTTCATATCGGCGACGGCAGACTCCAGCAGGGCGAAAATCTTGCGGAAATCGGTGGCGGAGACGATTGCGACGACGCGCAACAGGATGCTGCGGCATTGGCATTTTGCGACGAGGGTTAGGGATTTGGCTAGGGTTTGGAGACCTTCATCGACGAACAGATCAAAGGAAAGCAATATTACGAGGGGTTTGATTGCATTTTCCCGAGCAAAGTCCTCCTTTGCTGCTAAAGAGTGCTCGGCCATACGAGCAACTAGGTTAGCCAGCTTGGTCTGAATTTTCATGGGCGAATCGTTTAGAGCTCCTACAATTACGCTCACAGCTGATTCGTCGACGATCGAGCGAACGCTATCTTCGTCGCTGGCCAGGCAAAAGAGGGCGTTTACAGCTGCTATTTGACCCTCCACCGAAGAACCGCGCGCTTCAACCCTTCCTTCGATTCCCCACAGTCAAGCACGTAGTTGTGGTCGTAGCCTATTCCAACTTCCTTTATGCGCTCGCCGATCCTATTCTCTTCAGTGAGGTCGAAAGGCGTGTCCTTTACAGGCATTATCTCGCCCGTAGGGACTGTGATTTGGTCCACGGGCGTGATATGGTTAGCCCATATCTGAATGGTGTGGTCAAGAATGGTCCCAGTTTCATGCCTGATAGGTACCAATTGGTGTGCTGGGCTAAGCTAATCGGTGTGGCTTTGTTTCTCACCTCTCCTTCCATGTCTAGCCTCATCGTTGTCTTGGAGGTGAGTGTGTATGTTGCTTTGAATAGGACATTGCCTGGGTAACCTGCAATATTTTCATTTTTCAGATTGTAATATGGAATTTTCTCTCGAAAAGTGGCTTCCTTTATCTTACTGCCCAACAAGTGCTCGGTATATTTCAGTGGCTCTTAAAAATCACTTAAATAAAACCAATCTATTACAAAGCCTTTGCAAGCTTAAATTCATGGACTTTGCAGATCATCCATGTCTTCACAATGTAAAGAATGCTCCAAACGTTCCTCTGGCGAAACCGTTTGGGCGAGGCTGAAGCAGTTCTCAATGATGAACAAGCTGAAAAAGAAGAAGGCTTTACGGGTAGGTCCTCCCACTTTCTGTTTTTGTCTGTATTAGTACACAACTCTGTTTATGGTAGATCGATGTAATAATTGCTGAACTGGGCTTTTTGATTAATGAAGGTGCTTGCTGGCCACTTATCGGTGGAGGAAGTTGACGGCCTAAAAGGGAGATTTCGATCGACGGATACGACTAACAGAGGAAAGATCAATATAAATGAGCTTAGAGACGGACTGCTAAAGTTCGGGCATCAAATCTCTGAAACAGATATTCAAGCTCTTATGGATGCTGTGAGATCGAATGAAACTTTTTTTTTCTCTTATTACAGCTGACGAGCTATCCTTTTCATCTTATAGGGCGATGTTGATAGGACGGCTACCTAAACATTGGCGAATTCATCGCAATCTCAGTGCATTTAAGGAAGCTGGGCAGCGACGAACACCTTAGAAAGGCGTTCGACTACTTCGACAGAGATGGAAATGGGTACATTGAGATTCAAGAGCTGAGGGACGCCTTCACGCCCGGTTAGTAATACTCCTTTTTTACTTTAATAGTTGAAATTCTCTTCATCTTTTTGGTATGAATTAGAAAATATGTTCTCTCCGTGTTCAATTCAATTGCAGGTGTAATTGCTGGTGAAGCAAAAAAGGATTGCTACCAAATACAGTGACGTATTTACAGCAAAGATATTTGACACCAGCAAATACCCTGCAATTCATGGTAGAAGAATTTTGCCCATTGTGGTTCTCTTCAGGTTTTATCTCTTCACTCTATTACATTATATGGTCTATATATCTTCTTCAATGTTGCTGTAAACTCAGAGACAAACGAAGAAGTCGCCATTAAGAAAATCGGCAATGCATTAGACAACATAATCGACGCTAAACAAACCCTTTGTGAGATCAAACTTCTCCGCCACATTGATCACAACACGTAAGCTTTCTCTCTCTCTCTCTCTCTAGCAGCATTTTCGGCAGATAATCGCCATTGAAGACATCGTTCGACCACCGAAAGAGAGCTTCAAGAACGTCTACATCGTTTACGAACTAATGGACACAGATCTCAACCGCATAATCCGATCTAAACAACTGCTAACCGACGATCACTGCCGGGTTCGACCTTCCATTAATTCGCTCGAATTGCGCGATTCTGAATTTCGAAAACAAAATAAAATCGACGCTGGCGTCTTTTTTGCAGTATTTTCTTTACCAGATTCAGAGGGGGCTCAAATACGTGCTCGGCGAACGTCTTGCACTGAGTCTTAAAGCCGAGCAATTTATTCCTCAACGCAAACTGCGATCTCAAGATTGGTGATTTCGGGCTCGCAAGCACGACCTCGGAGACCAATTTTATGACCGAGTACGTCATCACTCAATGATATCGAGCGCCCGAATTGTTGCTGAATTGCAAGATGTACACAACTGCGATCTGTGGTCCGTGGGCTGGCATCGAAATCATCGCAAAGCAGCCTTTGTTTCGAGTGCAACAATTACATTCATCGGCTGAGGCTAATCACCGAGGTAAGCGCAAACCCAAATCTCTAGGCATTTTATATGTGTATGGAAACTGAAGCTATTAGTACTAAAAGCTCATAGGCAAGCCGGACAACTCTAGCCTCGAATTTCTATGTAATGACAATGTGAGGAGATACGTGAGGGACAATATCCGAAGCAGAGTTTTGCGTTGAGATTTCAAAATTCGTCGCTGGGAGCCGTCGATTTGCTATCTTAAGGTAATATCCATGACTAATTGCTTGAGTGGAGATTTTCTTTATCTTTGCAAAAACAATAGAATAACTCGAAATCGCCTCTTCAGGTCTCCCACAATGCCCTCTAATTCAAACCCCACATTCTCGGTCGATTCACATATGTCACCTTCGTACAATGACCACGCCTCGCTGACGTGTTCGAGGAAACGTCAAGGGTTGGCATTCGAAGGGATTTTTCAACATTTTACACTTTGATTGATGGGTTATGCTAGGGTGGCAAGCTCCTCGAAGATTAAGATCTTTGATAACAATGGTGGTCAACTGTAAAGAGGATTACATCGCCCGTAACTGCCTTTACAACAGCATCCTCTACGGTCTGTACAAAAGCTAATTCTCCAGACAAAGCCAAGAACTCTTAAACTACATGAGAATGTCCCCTCGAGCCGCTGGCAAGAGCCGTCGGATTAGACAACTGTGCTGGGAGAATGGCAAAAACAAACAAAGGAAACAAGGACGACGTTCGATGAAATGTGCGAAAGAGGGATTCCACCGAGCGTTGTAAGTTTATGCGGGCTTCATTAGCGGCCCGAGCCGGTGATATGAAATGGCCGGTTGGGCTTATGAATGAGGTCGCGAGAGGTACGCCTATCATTTTACTTTCTTTTTGTTTTCCTATTTGTTGTGTTTTTGCATTCATGTCTTTGTCTGTGAAGGTTGGGTTATGATCGGATAATTTGGGCGTGTAGCGAATCATCATGAAGTGTAACATTAAAATATTCAAGATTTGTTTTTGTTGTTGTTTGGTTTTGATTTTTTTTCTTTTGCATTTCCTTGATATCTCCATTTGCTAAATGTTTATATATAAGTCAAAGCTGCTGGAAGTTAAAAACTAACTCAGAGGCCAGGTGGAATATCAACGTCCGATATCATTATGAGGATAGTGAAGGACTATATCACATATATGATGTGTAATCTTGATCGTGGCTACTCAAGAGCCGAGCTTAATCTTAACTTCGTCGAGGAATGAATAGAATGCCCGTTCATTTAAACCTTCTCATCTTTATTTGATCTGCTTGCAATTCCATATTAACTGAACATTTTGGGTGGTATTGCTCTCATTGTTATGTCTAGGAGAAGCGACTAAGGGCTAAGATGGGCCTACAAAAGCTTCAAGAGAAAGTCAAAGGAGCAGCATGAAAAAGTGGGAGAGGAGGTTAATTATCTTACGTAAAAGAGCAAATCACTAAATATTCAATTTTTTTCTTTGATCTGTAAACTTCTAATACATCTTTATGGCAGTAGAGCATTTGAGGTCTTTTTTCATATATGTAATGTTCCGAAAACAGCTGCTGTCAACCGCAAATATTGGTAAAAAATGTAGTTCACGCTGGGTTTCTTGAGCAGTCTACTCTTAAGGTAGTCATTTTTAGCCTTTATTGTTGCAATAATCAATCATGTCTTTACTAAACAATGCCGTAAGAAAACTCACAATGTGACGGAATATGGTGATCGTAACCTTTTTGTTCCCTCTTCAGAATTGCATACGTCGACTAAGTTACTGCTACATTATTTCTATTGTTTTCAAGAGTTGGAAATCTTTACTTAGACGTGAGATCCAAGTCTTGCCTCCGAAGGGAAATAACGAGCTATGCTGTGCTGTATTTATTAAGATCTGCTATCATTGAAGCTCTATTTGTTTAATTTATCTTCGATTTGCTAGCCGATTATGTATGAAACCGGTTCTTTTGGGGATAATTGATCTGAGATTCTTTATTATTTCTACAGTTCAATACACCAAATATGCACGTGGGACGTTGGATCATTGTTAGCACTAAGGAAAGATCTTTCGAAGGCACACTGATTAGAGTATGTGGACCATGTTATGATTTTTGTTGGTTTAGGGACGAATTGTTTATAGTAATAAATTCATGTCAAGTGTTTTACGATATGTTGGTAAGATGTAAAGTGACATCATGTTGTACGACTTCTTAGGAATACCTTCGTGGACGTTGTGCGACTATACAATAATCAGCCAGGCAAATGCATGGTCTTACAACGCCAACAATATCAAAAGTCTTACTACTATATATTATGACAGGCAATTAGGTGTGCAATCTTGCAACAATTATTAATAACAAACATACAATATAAAATACAATATGCACTCAATTGAGCAGTCTTACAAAGTTGATATGCATTAATCAATCACAATAATAGTTCATTTGAACAAATCTTACAAAGCTGATGGTGATAACATTCCTACAATAAAAATCAATCGTATCGAGCGGCCTAAAAAATGTTAGCACACCACTAATTATTATAATGATCGATCAATGAAGTAGTCTTCCCAAAAAGATATTTCCAATAACACTCTAATATAAGAATTGATTATGTTGATGCGTTTCCTTATGAAGACACTTGCTTATAAAGACTAAATCATGAGTTTGGATAGCAGGATTTCAGGGGCAAAACGTTTAACAGGAATGTGCGTGGAAATTAGAGTTCTCATTACGAGGAAATTAGACTTCTTTTTAATTCGAGGAAGGAGAAATTAATGGTTATGTGAAATTTTGCATCATGATCCATACCACATAAATAGCATCTATGTAGCCATGTTTAATCAGAACAAATGGCTTTATAAGAAGACATGACTATTCAATTCCCAATCGTCCAAAGCACATGATACATCTTAGCTCGAGATGGGGCCAGCCTTACTATTATAAGGTTTCTTGGTCTAATATTATCATGTTATTTCTCATAACACATCAACACATAGGTTCGTGACTAATAGTAATATTCTATAGAACCTTTTTGGGGTTTAACATCGAGCTTAGCGTTTTGGCTATCATTTGATATGTGACCTTTGTCGATAGTGCTTTCCATTAAAATATGGTTGTCACAACAAGTATATATTTTTCCTCTCATGACTCTAATAGCTTATATTTAGCTCTTTCCTTTTTATGTTTTATTCTCTTAGATTCAAATACTGGTTGTTATGTTACAATCTATTATGTTATTATAATATTGTATGATTGTTAATAATGTTTGTTTTCGAAGATTTAAGTTGATGTTCAACTGATTATAGCAAGTATGTTTCCTCAATTTTGTACGACTGTGATAGTAAGTCTGTTAATAATAATCATGATATACGACTGCATAATGCATGGCCGAACATGGTTAGTGTTTTTCCAATCTCAAATTTGTACGACTGCACTGCAAAAGCGGTCTACTGTTATATTATATAGGTAGTTCTATTGGCACCCCTTTTTTTCTAATGTTGCACTACCGATCATCATAGCATGTTGCCAGCTTATTCTTTCCATCAATACTCTTATTGAAAGAATGGACTAATATTGGATATTGCAAGACGGTTATTGAAAACATAATCAATATTAACATATGAAATTAATAAATATACAAAATACATTAGCTTTTGTACGACTTTTTTTGCTCATTTTTCAATTCCGATAGTCGTATTACATTTTCAAGTAATTTGCTAAATTTGGAACATCATAACTATATGTAAAAATAAAATGACATATAATAATAATTCATAAATTTTTTATCTGGTGTTACATTTAAATTCTTGCATATGACATTTTCCAATTTTATGCATGTGCTCTTAAAAGCGGAGACGGCGGAATACATGTGCTACGGAATGCGTTTGCATCATTTGTTCGAAACGACAAGCTCCACAGGATATTGCCATCACAAGTTGATGAATTCAGGAAATATCTAACGGCTTCCGTATTTTTCCAATACTGGCATTGGCCGCCACAGAATGAAGATTCGTAGTTGCTGCCTTCCTACTTCGTTTATAATGCATGACAGACACAATGATGCAGAATTGTGTAATGACTTTTGTAATTTTCAGTTAATGGTACTCCCCTCCCCAGAATGACAATAGCTGATTATTAACTTTTTTTCGAAAGCATGGGAGTATCATTATTACAATTGAAAACATGTACATATATTACAGCATCTTATTTCATACTTCTCCATGATGCACTATCAAATTGCACGCCATTGACCATTTTATTAGAAATTAAAACAGTTATTAATTATGACAGCGATCGGACAGATTACCATTTTTATTTTCAAATGTTATTGTTCCAAAAAGGGAATCGGCACATAATTTACACTACTAAATTAACATAACTGAATAAGTTTTAACTTTTGCATAATGCACTACCGAATTGCACACTAATGACCATTTTATTGTGGTTGTCCCTTTTTGTCGTTAATATACATATATTACTATATATATTACCAGAACAATACAAAATATTACAGCATCTCATTTCAAAGTACTCAGGAACAGTTCCACGTCATCCTGAAGTGAATAAGCTTAACTTCTCAAAACTGCACTACCGACTTCCACACTACAGACCATCTTATTTTTCAAATCTTATTGTTCGAAGTAGGAAAAATGTTGAAAATATTGTTAACTGAATAAATGTTAGGCCTAATCTTGATAAGCATGTAAATTGATAAGCATCTCACGAACAGTTGCACATCAAACGGAACTGAATAAGTTTAACTTTTGCATAATGCACTACCGACTTGCACAATACTGACCATTTTATTTTTCAAATATTGTTCGAAATAGGAAAAAAGTTGTAAATATTGTTGACGCGTCAAGCAACGATTGGGTCCAGTGTAATAAGATGCGATGCTATATTTTGCACAACTGCGAATCAAACAGTCGTGTAATTACAACAGTTGTGTAAACGAAAAGTACGCTATCGACAATTGCAGCATAGTAGTGCAGAAATCTGTTCAGTCGCACGGTTTCAGATCATTCATTAATGTACCTATATTTATCAATCCAGTAACATTCAAGAAACACACCAAACGTTTTTACCAAATTACGCTGCTAAAATTAACAAGAAAAACGTACTGTTACACTTCATCTAGACATAACTACATTACAAGACTCACTATATTACTGTTACACTTAATCTAGACATAAACTACGTTATTAATCATCTAGACACTACTGAATTCAACACGACAGAGTGGATTAATATAACCGTTAAGTAATTACTCTGTAATCATGATAACCATTGGACTCAAAAGACGCATCGATCTATTACTTAAACAATATAACAGCTCACTAATTACTGCGTAATTATGATAACCGTTGAAATGAAAAGACACGTAGAAATATTATCTAAACAATTAAGACAGTATGAATACACACTAAATACATATAATCATAGAACTGATTTAAACAAAGCAAACCGATTTTCTACTGAGAAGTTATGAGTAGAGAGTAGTGTCTTTTCAGTTCCTTAACATCGACTTATACTATATATAAATCAAATAATTTTCATAATTTTACCACCACTACATACACACAAAAAAAAGGTTCCATAAAATGCTGAATCAAATAAGAGATTATTTAGACAGTATTGTTGCGGGACTTCATCAGAAAGCTAGGGATTTTGTTGATCGTATAGAACGTAAACCAGATGGCTATGTCGAATATGTTACTGAAAGGTTCGACGATCTGACAGTGAAGATTAACGAAAATTACTCAGAAATCGATTTGAGGCTATCGCGTATAGAACAAACACTTGGTATGTCAAATATTATTTAGCAAAATTTAACACATTATTACTACTTATAGTTCCACGTCCGATTTTTTACAGGAAAGAGAAGCCCTACACTTGACGAGAACGGAAGGGAACATTCACAACTAACATCCCTTCAACTAAGGAGACGAAACTGCTGACAAAAGAAAGCACTCTAATATTTCCAGTCAGCCAAGAGAGGATCCATTAGAAAATCGATCTAAGACAAAAAATACAGGCACGTTGGAGGGACACCGTTTGATTTCAAAAAACGTCCCGGTAGAGAAAACTGTTGCGATGCATGTCAACAAGATGTCAAAATTCTTTCCGCGTGTATCGACGGCAATAGAATGAACGATAGAGATTCTGTTGGTACGCTATTAGCAGAAGAACGCGGCAAAGAATTCTTCAAAAAACCTTATGACGAAGGGAAGTTGGCTACATGATGAGGTACAATAGTTAATCATCTTTCCCGTTAATTTTTTTTGCACATAATCTTACTATGTATTCTATTCTCCAACAGCACATAGATGAATGCTTAAGAGGATTTATCGAGACACGTGCAAGTTTCCCAAAGTCAAGGGTTTCTTTTATGCCTACAGCATTCAACCAAATAGTTGCAGCAGAGTATACGAGCGATGGACATATGGACCTATCTGTCATTCACCATACGTACAAGGAATTGTTCAGGATTGGCCGTCTCTTCCTTGGGAGGAAATAGATCTTATAGGTATCCCAGTCAACATAAATCAATGTCACTGGATACTGTGCATTATTGATTATAAAAAACAGTCAATAATAGTACATGACTCTAAACCTTCGGTTGATAGGGATATGAGATTCTTTGAAGATGCATTTCAAAAAACACGACTTATCATCCCATATATTCTTCGAGATTTGCGCATAACTGACTCAATCGTGCACTTCACGGTTTTAGAGATCCAACTTCCCCCATCAGACTATAAGGTAATGCAAAACCCTGACACTATTTATTTTGTAGAATAACGATTTCTTACGTAAATTGTTTGTCTCTTTTCCTGTATGAATCAGCGGCGAATGTGGAGTATACGTGTTGCGATCAGCATTTTCATTCATGTTTGCTGAAGATGACATGTACGATATTTCACCAGAATTGATCCAGGAATTCAGAGAGTTCCTCGCCGTAGCAGTGTTTTTCAATATTTGGTCTTAGCTACTTCCATGTTAAATAAGTTATTATTGCTGCATTGAATAGAAATTCTGTTTTTAATCACATATCTTTTACAATAACATACACAACTAACATCCCTTCAACTAAGGAAATGAAACTGCTGGCAAAAAGAAAGCACTCTAATATTTCCAGTCACCAAGAGAGGATCCATTAGAAAAACAGGCACGTTGGAGGGACACCGTTTGATTTCAAAAACGTCCCGGTAGAGAAAACTCTTGCAATGCATGTCAACAACTTCCCGTAAACAACTTAAACTGTTTACCATAATCTGACAATTTAAACCATTTAAAATCGAAGAATCCCTTAAGTCGTTTTTGTGACAGTCATACATTGAAAAGCTCCAATCATACAAGCCCCTCGGTAATGCAAATATTGTTCGTGCAAAACCTCTGTAGTGCAAACATCGGCATTGCAAACTCTCAGGTGCAAAAATTGCATAATTTCTGATATACAATATTCTGCATCAGTAAAATAACACAATCCAAGAAATAGACCCGTGCAACGCACGGGCTTGCACTAGTATTCATAATATAAGGTTCTTTATAATTCCTTTGTTTTCACGCATGAACGGAGAACAACATATGGTCCAACACGTCGATTAGTTCCTTATTCTCTCCAACCTAGTAGACGATAATAAAGGCGTGTTTTGGTGGGTATTCATTTCTTTTTGTTTCATGTCCATGTGAAAGAATAAAAATCAGCAGAATTGATTGAGCATTTAGTTCTATATTGTCCAATTCGTACATCCATGGTATTCTCTGCACGTAACTATAACCCAATTGTGTCGTCCTCTACTCAAATACATCCACGGTGGTGATGTGAACTGTTATAAAACATTCGAACCTTAATCGACAAGCAAGCCGTAAGAGAATATATTATGGACACATGAGTTGAAATTCCATTTTAGAAGATGTCGGCACATGACACAGCTTTATTAACAACAAGTATCGTGAGTGTGCTGCTATGGCTATTGTTTACTAACACATAATCTTTTCGAGCATCAATATTAACGGTCAGCTTATCATTTGATGACTAGCTGGAGAAAATCAATTAGCACATAATCTACCTTTGTGCATTCGAAACATCATCAACGGTCTATAAGTTGAAGGGTCCCAACCCAAGAAGAACATATTCGGTCGACTCCTACAAGAAATTGCAGCACGGATCATTATATAAAGAGGCACTTCTTCAATGTCTTAAGCTCATTCATATATTCATACATTTATCGAATAACGAAGAAGATATGGGAGCTAACGTTTCCTCGAATGTTCACCGCGAATCTTCTGATTATTATGCATCGTCCTTAGCAGCACCAGCAAAGAAGGGTCAGGTCATAACATTTCACTCCTCGTCTAAGTGGAAAGCCCATTTCGAAGCCTCCAAGCAGAGTACGAAGCTGGTAAAAAAAAAAATCCCATTCATCTCTTTGTAATAGTTTTTTTAATCCTCTGTCTTTCTTATCCATCTCTAACTGTTCCATCTAAATGCAAAAAAGATTGTCATAGACTTCACAGCTACTTGGTGTGGGCCATGTCAGCGCATCCAGCCAGCAGTTAACGACTTGGCTGAGAAATACACTGACGTCGAGTTTATAAAGATCGATGTCGATGAGTTGGATGTAAGCAGTCTGTAATTTCTCTCTATCTCTCTCCAGGAAAGTGTTATCGTACTAATAATAATCATGGGATGTATGTATGATCCTTAGGATGTTGCTGAGGAGTATGGCGTACAAGCCATGCCAACGTTCATACTGATGAAGAAGGGGAAATTAGTTGATAAAGTTGTGGGAGCCAAGAAAGATGAACTCCACAAGAAATTGAGAAACACAGATTCTAAATTATTGTTATTTTAGATTTAAAATGAGAAGTGATAATAATGCTTTGATTCTATCAGAGTGGTTGGATGTCAAATTCAGACAGTGGCAATCGAATCTCCAAGGCATCTCAGTCTTGGCATATGTTGTTTATTTTGTAAAACTTAAGTTTGTTTTCATAGCTTCCATCTATGTAATCATCGTTAAAGACATAAAGATGAGATTTTTACCAAATAAGATCATACGGAACAAAGTATTCGTAGATTTTTACAAGATCGACGACCAAGAAAGAAACCCGAGTCTTCTAGGGCTCTATTACTATACCAGAATATACACATTAATCAACCTATAATACTAACTTGGGTATATACACTTAATAGTCACGCTTTGCTTTCCATAACTACGAGTTGAAGAAGGACCAACCTACTCGTATGACCTTCCAAAACCCTCCTCAAATCAGACTTCTGATCAGAGGTAAGCCATGAAGGAAATTTTATATCGAACTTAATCCTCAGATTTCCCTTCTTGCCAGGCTCCTTAGATATGGGCATCCCTTCGTTTTGAATCACCATTTCCTGGCCAGGCTTGACGATATCAGACGCCTGAACGTTCAGCTTTCGATCGTCCAAGGTTGTAATGCTGAAGGCCTTCCCCGTTAGGGCTTCGAGCAGTGAGATCCTCTGATGCATTATCAGATCATTACCGTCCCTTCTGAAAGTAGAATGAGGCTTTTCGTCCACGACAAAGATTAAGTCCCCAGGCGCATAACCGCTTTCTTGATTTCCTTTCTCGGGAAAGGTAATCTTTGTACCCTTCTTCCACCTGGTTTTATGTGTATGGACAGCACCTCTTCGACTGTCCCGAGTTTCCTGCAATGGCGAATCAAACTCATCCGTAACCAAATGAACTTCTCCAAGAATATGACGTAAGAAATCGGAACCATAGAGCAAGGCAAAACTTTCAAACAGAACAGTTATTTCATCCCAGAAAAAGAGAGCAGCTAATCAACATAAATAAGTAAAGTGATCTTCACTCGATCGAGTTCCTTTTAACTAGGAATTTATGACAGAAACATTGCTGCTAAGGCAACAGAAGATCCATTCAATCATCAACGATTCTATTCTACCTGAATGTCAAACAGAATTCAGTACTATGAAACCAATAAAGAAGAAAAAGGTAATGGCCTACCCAGCCTCATCAAGTACAACCCTTGATATCTTCATCTTCCTCCTAGCTCCCTTATACAATTCCTCCAAGGTACACCCCAACTTAGTCTCCAAAGGAGCAGCTTTCGTCAATTTCTCGCCGCCATTATCACCAACAAGGTTGCTGCTATTTGCTTCATCAACACTAATCTCCCCAAAAAACTCCTCGAAGATGTCCTCTGCGTCCCTTGGACTGAAATTGAACCCACGCCCATTGCCGCAAACACTCTCTCTTTAGCCATGCTCAACCCACCCTTCAAACCTTCCTCGCCATACGTATCGTAGATCTGCCTCTTCTGTGGATCGCTCAGAACGTCGTAAGCTTCGCTAATCATCTTAAACTTAGCCTCGGCTTCCTCGGTGTTCACGGCGTTCTTATCAGGATGCCACTTCATAGCCAACCTCTTGTACGATTTCTTCAAATCTTCCTCAGTTGCGTTCTTCGAAACCTTCATTATGTTGTAGTAATCGACACCCATAATTTCACTCAACAGTTCTCTTGTTTGTTCTTCTTACCTTGCCAGGAAAAAAAAGGGGTGGGAAGGAAATTAAGAGTATTGGTAGAAAATAAAATTGGGAATGTTCTTTAAACAAAACTCGAGAAAACATCAAATGAAGCAACTATTATTTAATCATTTGTTTTACTTTAATTAGCTTGCACAAGAAAAGAAACATGAGGTAAAGTCTCAATTACTGCAATAAAGAGAATATTTCGATTTCCATAAGCTGTACGAAGTATTACCTTTTCCATTAGAAGTGCTTAAAAAGTCAATAGCTAAAAACGCTGAAGATATATATAATTGCAAAAGTCAATCTAAAAACCTAATTAACCAGATATGATTTTGATAGTTTGTGCCATTTATTTACGTAAATTTCCTGATTTTGTAGTAATATTTTTTAATATAACTTTATTAACAAATAAAGATGGGTGGTGGCATCATGTGGGACAGACGTGTAACTGAATAAAAGCCGATTTAAGAAAAGGGCCAAAGTAAAAGTGTGAGAACGTGCAGGCGCGTAAAGGATGGGGACCCACACGAACGACAAAAACCCTCTCTTCTATCTGGTGTCATCAAATTAATTATTCATATTAACTAAAAATAATATAGTAAATGTGAATATGCAGAGTCCTTTGAGTCGTACTTGATTCTACTTAACTAAATAAAGAATTAGTATATTTATTGGCGTCTTTGGTGACTGAAAGCCGTACGATGTCGTTTTGCTCGTCTCTTACTTTGAACCTTCAAAAAAGTAGTAGAAAAATAAAATTCTGCAGTAGAAGAAAAGAACAAAAAATTAAATGAAATGTGGGGAGACCCATGATTTTGAATATCTCTACGATTAGTCTTTCATGTCCAACTATCAACCGCAAATGCAAACGCATTTTGCACTAACAGTCATAGTTTGCAGTAACTGTTCAACTGCAAATGCAAACGCCAAAGAATATTCCTGAAATATTTCCTTTCATACCAATTTTTATAGCTTCACCCCTATATTTTACTACTTTACAAATTAAATTAATTATTTATTATATCAAAATAATCGTAGTATACAATTTTCAATTCTTTAATATATTTTTATGTATTTTAAACTTTTTATATGTTTCATTTAATAATTAAATAAAAGTAAATGACTTATTTGTAATTTTAAAACATAAACACAATTTTTCGTTCAGACGTAAATTTGCGTTCGAAATAGGGGAGAGAAAGCGAAAAACGCATTTTGTGTTTGAGTTTTGCGGTATGAAGATGGTCTAACGTGCATGTTTTATTGTTGGGCACTAGTCAAGGTCGTTCATTAATATTTATTATCATTATTATAGGCAGAATCATTCATTACGATTTAACACCTACTATCATAGGTGGGCCGGAAACCTGCGACGTAATTAGTCCATAATGGGCCTATTTGTAACAACCGTATGGCCCATTAACAGCATTGTAGGTCCATTTAGTGGGGGGCTTCTGTTACGTGGATGAATGGCATTGATAAGGAGAAACGTCGCCATCTAATTGAATGATATTTTGTATGGGATTCTAGTTAAAAAGAAGAAAGCCATCCTTTATGATTTTCTTTCTCGAGTACGTTGTTTTATTGGTGGTAATCAAATCATTATGTTTGTTTTTTGGTAAGAAAAAAAAAGCATATTCACCGATCATTAATTAATTAATTAACTTTTAGACACCCAAGAATGTTGGTCTTCGTGACCATGTAGTAAACTTCGAAAACTAGCGTGCTAGTTTGAAAGTCAGACAAACACACTGCTCGTTTGATACGTATGATTGTGGATTATATGGGTATAAGTTATTTGTGTATGGCTATTGTTAGATATTATTTAATTGTGTTCATTTAATTATTAGTCTATGTTCTGTAATTTAATTACGCCCTAGGACTTAATTGTAAATATACCCGACTTGTGGGTATATTAGTTATATTGGGCCCGATAGCCCATTAGGGCACATGTGTATAAATACCCTAAACGATATATCGTTTAGGGTTGCTGATTCGTAATTGAGTTGACGACTTTTCTGAAGAACTCGCGCGCTCTCGTTCCAACTCTACAATTCGTCTATCGGTATTACTTCTTTATTGCTTCCGTAATTCATCGTATCAGGTAATACTATCCTTTGAATCAGTACAAGGTTGGATCAAATCGGCCTAACAAGTGGTATCAGAGCAGAATTCGTGGATCAAAACTCATTGAAGCTTCGTTGAAATCGCTCGCTCGTTCCATCTTTTCTCGTCGGAGTTCATCGAGATTTTTGCTAATTATTCGTTGTTCCTATCTTATTCTCGAAATTCTAACAATCGATTCTCATTCAATTCTCAGATTATCTCTCGGCTCATGAAGATTGCATAATCTCTTTTTCTATTGATCGAATTCTTAGTTTCAGCCAAAGAACAAATCGTGACGGCGACGTGAACAGATTCCCTCTAACATCTCGAGATTTTTTTTTTCCTACCTAAGCTGTCGACATCTTTCTCGACTTTTTGCTCAGCTCGACATTTGACGCTCTCGACATTTGATCTTGTCGACATTTGAATCTCTCGACATCTCTCTCGCAATATTCCTCGACATTTTGGGTCGACTTTTTTCCTAATTCGACATTTAGGCTAATCTTGGCTCGACTTCGATCTCGACTTTAACCTCGACATTTTACTATGGAATAAGGGTCTCGACATCTGGCTCGATATTTTGTTACATCTCGACATTTGAAGATCTCGACATTTGTGGTTATCGACATTTGAAGTCATTAAAAGTACTCGACATTTTTATTTCGACATTCTACCCTACTCGACATTTAATTGGACATTCTACTCTTCTCGACATTTGAAGACTTCGACATTTGAAGACCTCGACATTTTTCATTAGCTCTCAACAGTGTTCTATATCTCGACTTCCTACCCAGTTCGACATCCGTCTCGACATTTAATAAGGAACTCGACATCTTGAACCCTATTCCATTCGACATATATCTCGATATTTTGTTTGTTCGAAATCCCAAATCCATTCAAGCCTCGACATTCTTATTGCATTCTTTCGACATCTAAAATAAAAAAAATATATAAATAAAAAAATAAAAAAAATATTTCCGATTTTATTTTACTTTCCAATCAATTTTGTGCTTATATTATTTCCTATATTTCTCTAACTCTACTTGTCTTCCTTGAGTTAAGATTTTAGTTGATCAACATGATAAAGATCCACATCCAACCTACTATAAGCAATGGACCTCTACTCACTTGGAAACGACGCGAGACCACCCATCCTCAAGAGGGACGAGTACACTGCATGGACACTCAGGTTCATGAATTTCATCGACAGCAAGGAGAACGGAGACCTAATGTATGAATCCCTCACTGAAGGCCCAGCTCAATTCTGGGTTACTATTCCAGGAAATCCGAACAATGAACCGGCCGTTCCAGCCACCAGGGAACTCAAAGCGCGTTCTGCCTACACTGAAGCTGAAAACTCAGAGCTCGTGCAGATCGTCAAGCCAGAACTTATCTCTGTCAAAGTATCCCTAATGACATTTTCATGCAGGTAAATAGCTTGCAAACTGCCAAGGAAATGTGGGATGAGATTAGTAAAATGATGCAACGAACTGAATCTGGGTACAAGGCAAAGAAATCCAACATCCTTACGGCTTATGATTCATTCAAAGCCAAAGATGGAGAAGAACTATATGAGACCTATCAACGATTCCTGACCTTAGTGAATGAGATGAGAAAGATAAATGTAACCAGAACTGGTGAGGAGATCAACATACGCTTTCTCTCAGCACTACAGCCAGAATGGAGGAAAATAGCAAGCAACATCCGTCAGAACAAGGATCTAGAAGAGATGGACATTCACTGTCTCTTCGACAGCCTCGCCCAGCATGTTGAAGACATAAATGAGATTCAGAAAGCATCAAAAGAAAAGGCCGCCATGGAGACACTTGCACTAATCAGCCATCGAAAATCAAGAAAGAATCCAAAGCCTGTGCAGAATCCTAGCTCATCTGAAGAAGACAATGACAACACAAATGCAGATATGGATCCTGAGCTGGCAGAGATTACCAAACAGATGGCCTTGATCACCAAACGCTTCAACTCTTACACACAGAACAGATCATCGAATCGACTCAGGACTAGTTCCTCAAAGAAGCGGGACCGAAAGACTGAAGATGGTGAGCCTAAGACCTCCATAAAAGATCAGAAGTGCTTCAACTGTGGCAAACCAGGACACTTTGCTCGAGACTGCTTCCTGCCTAAGACAAAGAATGTCGACTACTACACCAAAAAGGCACAGCTTCTCCAACAAAAACAGTCTGGTGTTGCACTCATGGCAGAACAAGAATCATGGCTCGAGGATACCTCTGAGAGTGAGGACGAAAACCTGGCACTCATGGCAAACGTTGAAACTGACACTGAAGATGAGGCACACAACACCGTAGCCACTCCCTCGACCGACTCATCTTCAGAAACTGAGGTACACAATCTTACTCCAATCTACATGAACAATTATGTCTTCTTCAGGATAGACTAACATCCATGTCTAGTGAAAACCAATCATTAAGAAAACTAGAATCTAGGTTAGCAAACAATGAAAAAGTCTTGCGAACCGAACTAGTAGAAAAGGCTAGGTTAACCTCGTTTCTAGAACAAGCTCAGGATACATCCCTCAGACATGAGACTAGGATAAGAGATTTAGAAGAAAAACTCTCCAAAAGGAAAACGACTTCAAAAAGAGTGAGGAAGAGCGAAACACTATAACCCAACAATATGAATTTTTGTCTAAGGAACGAAATCGTTTATATTCAAAAATTAAAACCTTGAGGATCTTCTAACAAAAAGAGTACTAACAGATAAAAATATGCTCTTAAATACTGCTAGAGATACTAGATTTTATGATCCCCGTAACGGTATAGGTTTTGTTCCAGACTCTCCCCCAGTCGTTAAGAAGCCTCTACCTCTTTACGATATTAGTTTCCTAGGCTTACAAATACCTAGTCTTATGCCCTTCACTAGCTCGCCTATTATTGACAACTTAGAACAGAAAAAGAGAAATAAGGAAGACTGGGCTGAAATACCCATCGACTACGACGAACTAAATAAAAGCTCAAGAACTAAGGAACCTTATCCGTCGGATGACTACTTATCCCTATATCCACCCTCCTCAGAAGAAGTAGACGTCCAAAGATCGCGTACATCTCGTCCGTATATTCCTCCATTTATCAAAGAAATGAAAGAAATTAGTGTTTGTCACTCGACTTTTGAACTAGAAAAGATTGCCTCTCAAGTGGAAAAAGACGTACTCCTGACAATCATCTCTTCACTCGAGAAGCAAATCAACAACCCCATAGGTCTCTTCACACAATGTCACCTAGCTACGCCTAAGGTGGATGCATCATCTCACAAGGAGATTAAAGGGAAAGAAAAAGTCAAAGACATGAGCTGCTATTTGAAAACTTCGCATCCCCTTCAAATCATTACTATTACTACGATGATGCACTTGCCTTAAATTCCCGTTTTCGTTTAGCAACCGCAACCTCAAACAAGGACGACTCACGCTTCTTACCAAGTCAAGCTCGCAAACCCAAATGGAGAGGAAACAAACCAAAGACAAGACAGACTTCCTAACTGAACTATCACGCCTGCAAGACATCAACACGTCACAAGCCAAGGAACATCAAAATCAAATCGAAATAAATTCGAAAAAGAGAAACTACTTAATGAAATTTCACTTCTTAGAAACCTCAACGATTATTCATCTGACGTTCATTCTTTTTCCTCTTCTGACCTAACTCCTAATGCCATGCCAAATTTGACTACAGGCAAGAGAATAACAAAGAAGAAGAAGACGTTGGCCTGGGTCCAGAAACCGAAACCTGATCAAACTCACTTCAAGACTTCCTATTCTACTACCTACGCTTATGATGACTCTGCTTTTATTCCTTTAAAGAACTCTAAGACATTTAATGTTTCTCGCGTTGATAAATCTATTGCATATAATCTACATTATTTTCCTACTCGATCGTCTGTTTCTCCAGCAGGGCACGTCTCACGCACTCCTATATTCAATCGATCTTTGAACAAAAAAACATCGTCGCATAAACCTAAATTTATACAGATTTGGGTGCCCAAACATAAACATTACCCTACATCTCCACAACACCCAAAGAACGGACTGCAACGATGGATTCCCAAGCCGGATAATAAAAGCTCCAACACAAATATTATTTCGAATACTAATCCTGTCACTAGTTCGCCTAAGTCATCTACTAAGAAATGGACAGTGCCCATTCTCAAATGGGTACCGAAACGTTTCTAACATTTTTTCTCTTGCAGGTCCATCATGTGTGGTATCTCGATTCAGGTTGCTCCACACACATGACTGGGAACAAAGAACTGTTGAGCAACTACACTGAAAAGTACGGCGGAAAGGTACGCTTTGGAAATAACGAATCATCCCCAATCTTAGGACGAGGAGATCTAAATCACGGGAATCTAACCATCGAAGACGTCTCATACGTCAAGGGACTAGGCCACAACCTCTTCAGCATTGGTCAATTGTGCGACAAAGGGCTCGAAATAAACTTCAAAGCAAGAAAATGCAGCATCAATGACGGTCACGGTAATGATCTGCTCCATGGTATTCGAAAAACGAACCTCTATACGATAGACCTTAAAACAACCACCCCATCCTCGAATATCTGCCTACTCTCTAAAGCTTCACATCATCAAAACATTCTATGGCACAATCGTCTATCCCACCTAAATTTTAAGGACATTAATAAGCTATCCACTAAGCAACTAGTTGTCGGCCTACCAAACCTTACGTATCAAAAGGAACATCTCTGTAGTGCCTGCGAACTAGGAAAAATGAAAAGAGCCTCCCATAAGTCCAAACATGTTGCATGCTCTTCTCGACCTTTAGAACTACTTCACGTTGATCTATGTGGTCCCATGAGAACAGAGAGTCTCAATGGTCGCAAATATGTTCTGGTCCTCATCGACGATTTTTCTAGATACACTTGGACAAAATTCTTGCGCAGTAAAGATGAGACCGCCTCAATAATCGAAACATTCTTGACAACCACACAGAATCTACTGCAGGCTCGAATTGGCACCATTCGATCAGATAATGGCACGGAGTTCAAAAACGACCGTTTGAGAAATTTCTATGCATCTCAGGGCATTTCACAACAATTCTCAGCTGCAGGAACTCCACAACAAAATGGAGTCGTCGAGCGGAAAAATCGAACCCTTGTTGAAGCTGCACGCACGATGATAATTCAATCAAATCTTCCACACTCCTTCTGGGCTGAAGCACTAAGTACTGCCTGCTTCACTCAGAACCGCACCTCAATCCACAAAAGATTTGAGAAGACCCCCTATCAGATCATTAATAATCGTGCTCCTAACATTTCTTTTCTTCGAGTGTTTGGTTGCAAATGTTTCATTGCAGATGATCGAAGCAACAGAGGCAAATTCGATCCTAAAGCTCTCGAAGGCACGTTCATTGGGTATTCCTCGATGTCTAAAGCATTTAGAGTATTCCTCAAAGACGCTAAAATTGTAAGGGAAAGTGCCAACGTCACATTTGACGAAACATTCCCAACAACATCAGAAGCTTCCTCTACTGCATCAGGGAACTCTCAACAAGATTCAGCCTCTCCAAGTCCAAATATGGCATCTCTAGATTTTTTGCTTGAAGATTTTCAGCTAACTTCAGATCCGGTGTCTTCTCCGATGATAGAAACTCCACAAGGTGAAACCCAAGCAAAAACAGATGTTCAAGACAATTCTTCCTCAGACACAGAACTCACGCTTCCAAACGCCACAGACACTGAGGACGAAAATTCTCACTCAAGTCATGATCTCACTCCAAATGCCATATCACCTCATACTGAAACAAACGTTGACATCATACCCTCTCAACACGATCAACCTTCGGATGATGAAGCCGCGACAATTCCTGATCATACTCATGATTCTCACACGGATCAACCACTTCTACGAAGGTCAACTCGTGAGAAGAAAAGCGCAATACCGGATGATTACGTCTCATTTTTCCACGAACATCTCTCGTGTTTTATGAGTCAACTCGAACCACGAAAAGTGTCAGAAGCACTATCGGACCCAGACTGGATCATTGCTATGCAAGACGAGCTCAATCAGTTTGAACGCCTACGCGTTTGGACCTTAGTTCCAAGACCCAAAGGAAAAACGATCATAGGAACAAAGTGGGTCTTCAAAAACAAAAGAGACGAAAACGGCAAAGTCATCCGTAATAAAGCGAGATTGGTAGCGAAAGGGTACAATCAGCAAGAAGGCATTGACTACGATGAAACCTTTGCACCAGTCGCTTGTATAGAAGCTATTCGTTTATTCCTTGCCTATGCTGCTCATAAGGACTTTACTGTCTACCAGATGGACGTCAAGACAGCCTTCTTAAATGGAGTACTGAAAGAAGAAGTCTATGTTGGACAACCTGAAGGATTTGTCGACTCAGCCAAGCCTGACTATGTGTATCGTCTTGATAAAGCCCTTTATGGACTTAAACAAGCACCAAGAGCCTGGTATGACGTTCTCTCCACCTTTTTGGTCGGATCCGGGTTTACAAAAGGTCAAATCGATACTACACTCTTCGTGAAAGGCAGAATTCCGATATCTTACTAGTTCAAATTTACGTTGATGATATCATCTTTGGTTCCACGAACGTAAAATTATGCGAGGAATTCAGTCAATTAATGACCACTAAGTTCGAGATGAGTATGATGGGCAAAATGAACTTCTTCCTAGGACTGCAAATTAAACAGCTTTCAGACGGTATTTTTATCAGTCAATCTAAGTATATAAGTGATCTCTTGAAGAAATACAAGATGGAAAACTGCACTCCCATAGCGACTCCTATGTCCACAGCATGCAAACTTGATGCAGATCTCTCTGGCAAGCCTATTGACGAAACACACTACAGAGGAATCATCGGCTCACTACTCTATCTAACATCGAGCAGACCTGATATTGTCTTTGCAACCTGTCTCTGTGCACGTTTTCAGGCAAACCCCAAAGAATCACACCTGACGGCCGTCAAGAGAATACTCCGCTATCTGAAAGGAACTCCAAATCTTGGTCTATGGTATCCCAAAAACTCTAGTTTTCAATTAATTGGATACACTGACTCAGATTTTGCAGGCTGTCGCATGGATAGAAAAAGCACGTCAGGTGGCGCACAACTGCTCGGTGACAAATTAATCTGCTAGTCCTCCAAGAAACAGAATTGTGTGTCTACGTCCACAGCTGAAGCAGAATACGTCGCAGCTGCCAGTTGCTGTTCACAAATTCTATGGATGCGCACTCAACTCTTGGACTACGGTTTGATTTACATAATATTCCTATCTACAGTGATTCTAAGAGTGCAATTGCGATAACATGCAATCCTGTCCACCACTCACGAACTAAGCACATTGATCTTCGATATTACTTCATCAAAAATCATGTTGAAAATGGCATCATAGAAATGCAGTTTGTTAGCACCGAACTTCAATTGGCCGACCTTTTTACTAAAGCATTGGATGAGAAACGATTCCAATTCTTAGTCTCTAGGTTGGGCATGTTGAATCTTACCTCTTAATTTAGGCACATTCATGCTAGGCTGCACATCTCAGACATAACCTTGTTATATACTATGAAAAGCCTATGCATGTGTCTAGGGGGAGAAACATAATATAATTCTAGGGGGAGCATTTATCTTTTAACATTTGCATCACTGATTTAGGGAGAATTAGATGTTCTATTTAAAAAAAATAATAATAAAAATAAAAAAAACTATTAAAATTAATTAAAATTGCGTATATGTCTAGGGGGAGCATCACTATTTCCTACCTTTCATTACCTTCGCATTGTCATATGGTATCTTTGCATTTTATTTGCATTTTATTTTATTTGCACATTATTTGCATTTTAGTTTATCTGGCTTATTTACATAATCCTTCCAAGTTTTGTAATCCACTTGGGCCATTTCGAGTAAAGGCCCAAAACATAAACTCACCAAGCCGACAAAGATCTCGACTTTTTCCTTTTATTTGGGCCGATTACTTAATTATCTTGATCAGGCCCAAACTCGAGATCCCCCTCTCATATCGACATTTTAACATCTCGACTCGACATTTTTATATATTGGGCCTCGTCACGTATTCAAGCCCAAACAGACCCAGACATATCCCTTCGACTCGACATCTTATAATCCATCCCGACATTCTTCGTCTTCCCCACTTCGACAGAAATCTTTTCAGCGAAATTATTCTCAACCTTTTTCTGTAAATCTCACTTCGTTTGCCCTATTTCTTTGTCATCGACTGGTAAGCTCGATAAAGCCCCTTAATTTCTCTCTTATGCTACTAATCGTTTCGATTGCAGGTGTAAAAATCGTAGAAATCAGCGAAGAACTTACGCTTTCAGTTTTCATAATTTTAATCTTCGACTTACATGATTCCTTGAAATTTTCCATGAGTTTAAACTGATTTCTTTAAAGTTCTGAACCTCTCGACATTTTCCCGATTTAACACTGAATTTTCGAAACGTTTCAGTGCATCGACATTTTTTTCCCAAATCTCGAGTTTTTTTTCTTTAGCCCTAATTTGATTTTCACTCGACATTTCTCTCGAATTGGGCCTCTCGACATTTTATTTAAACTGTGCGATATCGACATTTTCCTCTTCTCGACATTTTATTTAAACTGTGCGATATCGATTTTTTCCTCTCGACATTTTATTTAAAACTGTGTGATATCGACATTTTTTTCCTCTCGACATTTATATAAACTTGACGTCTCGACATTTTGACTTCTCGACATTTCAACTATCTCGACTTTGTTAATGGGCCTCTCGACATTTTCAATTGTTAAAATGGGCTATCTCGACATTTTAATGTCTCGACATCCACCCTCTCGACATCTTTCATTTATATGCTCTCGACATTTTTCAAATCGGGCCGTGTCGACATTTTACCAAATTGGGCCTCTATTAATCAATTTCATTTTCAATTGGGCTTCCCACTTCTTTTCATCACGACTTGGCCCACTTTTTTACTTAACGAAAAAAAATCAGCTAGTTCCACTATCTACTTATATATATATTTATACATATATATCTATATATATTTACCTACTTATACATATATATATCTATATATCTATATATATATATATATCTATAAAAAAAATATTAATAAAAAAAACAAAACAAAAAAAAAATAATAATAATATAAAAAGGAGAGAGAAAACTAATGACAACGATGGAATATTCGATGTCTAATGACCTTATGATCGTATTTTTCAGATTATGGAGATTCCAAACCGAGATACGATCTATCCAATCTCCAAATGGATCGAGCCACTGAAGAACAATTACAATTGGACACAACAGCATTCAGATGCTCAGACATGGTGATCATAGCCATTCTGAAGAACCACTTTCTGCTCCCCGCCTTCACACTCACGGCGAGCGTTCCCCAAGTCTACCTACAACAATTTTGGGGTCTCATGGATCAAGTTCAAGACACCGAGGAGATCATTTTCCAAAGTCAGATTGAGAACACTTCGGTTGTTCTTAACAAAGATCTTCTGAGGACGATTCTACAACTGCCCACCTTTGATGAGCTCGATCCACCTCCCACGGCTCAAGAGATCCTAAATGAAATGCTGGAAATAGGCTGCTCCCCACCTCTCACACAAGTCTCAGCATTCTCCTTCAACAAAATACCTGCTCCATGGAACGCCCTATTCATGCTAATTAACAAGTGCCTATCACCAAAACACACCGGATATGATCGTTGCAACCTCAGCATCCTCACTCTCTTCTATGGGGTCATCTTCGGGAAACGCTACGACTACGCTGCCCTATTCATGCAAGAAATCGTGGACCAGATCTATACAAGGGATCACCTCAAGACGTCCAAGAGAAAGGGCCTTCCATATCTCCGATGGTTCCAAGTCTTGATTTATCATTACATGGAAATCCATCCAGAGATCACTCGTCGTCCAGCGGCAGAGAACCTAGGAGTCCCCAAGTTCAACTATCTGAAGAAATCAAAGGAAGGATCGACACTCCAAGGCATTCCTATCCCACGACACCTCCTGGACCTCGCTGATCCTACGGATGCCGATGTGATTAAATACCGCAGTCCCAGAATCTTCCCGCCCCTACGATACGGTCAAACCCCACCGTATCCAACCCCGGGGCCAGCCCGAGTGTGAGACAGGGTCCTAAGCGACAACGCGAAGTGCGCACAAAGAAAAAAACACGACCGACGACCGCCTCCTCCGGTGTCCGTCGACTTCGCACCTCCCGTCCTCACTATATCTTCCAGAACCGAACCCCTAGGAACAGGAGCTAATTTAATCAGCTCCCGAGTAGAAGCCGCCGCATCTGGTTCAACGGCGCATGCACAACCCAGCCCTTCCCATTCATCAACCTCCCAACAGGTTGATGTCTCAACAGCTCACGGGGAACCATCTCAGTCATCCTTGTCTCGCTCAGAGGCAAGTGCTATACAAATCAGCGACCCCCAGCCCCACGTCGCTGTCCCTTCTTCCCTCACATCGAGTCTAGTGTCCACTTTCCCAAATTTTTTCGATTTTGCTAGGACACATACACCCTTCTCGACTCTTCTTAGTGATCAGTCCAGAACGTCCGTAGAGACGTCATCTACTGATGATACTCGACGATCGGACGGAAGACCTGACATGGGCAACATCATTACCCCCGTGCCATCAGGCCATCTTGATGAGCTTGCCTTATCAATGATGCCAACGGTGAGCCTAAGTGGCCCCGGTTCCTCAAGTCCCACACACTTTTTAGTGAACGTGGGCCGCGACACAGGAGTTTACTCTGAAGTCGTGACAACAGAACGCCTTCGTGGCTCTGTGAGTTATTTTCACCCTTTGTCACCCAAGCCCACCTCGACCAGAGCCTTGAACGGAGCCTCGCAACTATACGCGAAGAAATGAAGCAAATGGAGGCCTCTATCCTACAAAAAGTCGGGGCAATACCATCCTCCTCATCCCACCAAACACCATCACCTACCTTAACACCCACCCCCACCATTAAGGAGCTTCGACAGAATCTACTCGCCCGCCTCCTCAGCGAGGCCGACCACCTCGATGATGAGGATACGGAGCTCCTTCACTGCCTCCAACTACCGTACCACTGCCACTACGACCCGCCCACACACAAACGTCGACATGACGACCCCGATGGCGACAGTCGTCCTGAGGGGGAGAAGCGACAGCGGGTCGAGGCAGCCACCACCCATACAGAACCCTCAACCTCAACCCAACCCTCAACCTCAACCAAACTCAACCAGAAACCTCAAATCCCCAACCTACTACCTCATTCCATTTAACCCTAACTACTACCTACCAAAAGCCTACCCTCATTACCATCTGACTTCAGACCAGACCCACCCCCTCAGGAAATCGATGAGCCACTGCCTCCAGTCGTAGACATGAACATCCCTGATTCCCTGACTGAGCTCAACGAGTTTATCGATCAGGGATGGGGATCTCAAAGCTACAGCGATCATCCCGCAGGAGATGACATTCAAGAGAGACTGGACAACGTTAGTGGATTAATCTGGGCGGCGGTTGAAGCAAGCCTCAGAATGGCGTCAGACGAGATCAGAAATGGAGAAGACTACGAAGAAACGTCATATGAGATCCCATGGGACAAAGCAACAACTCCATTTCAAGAGGAACTTAGAAGCAGAATCTGGCGAGAACGTGGTCAAATTCGACCATACAATGAAATGGAGCTGAGAGGCCTATCACATGTGGAAGGATCCAAAAATTGGCCTACCATTTCCTATACAAATGGACGACAAAAGGCGGATCGAGGGTCACGGATGCAGACAAGAAGAGAATGAGAGCGAAGGCACCGATCAAGGATATAGTGGATGTCACCGTCCAGGAAATGGAAGAAGCCTAAAATACCCAGTCTACAAAGTACTACGACTGGATGGCTCAGAAGACGTGATCACTGAAGGCAATCTGCAGTACATTGATCCCAGCGAAGTATACAAGCTATCAAGACTCTACAGGAAATTCATCCTACGAGAATTTCGATACAAGCTGGATATGAAGCCATCAAAAGACACATGCTAAGGGATATTACCTTCTACACAGGGCATGACTTCCAGATAGCCATTGAGAATAATGCTAGGAAGGTAAACCTCACAAGACCAAACTTCACCGGCATGGAGGAGGAACTCAAACCATACCCAAATGGCTTCATCTTCAAAGAACCTGAACTCTCCGTAGTCTACAGCAAGGATGGACTAAAGAGAGTCATGTTTCTCTCAGAAATCGAGAAGTACTGCGACGGCACTCTCAGGATCATTATCGAGAAACTGAGAAGTAAAGTTAGAAGATATTCTGACTCTTCAAAGGTGACCTTGCAAGCTTAGGCCTCGAGCAGTTCCGAGATGAAATCGTCAGTCTAAGCAATATTGCTATTGAAGAAATTCAGAATAGATTATGTCTTCGCCGAAGCATCAGACAATTCGAGTACGTTCTCAATCTGAGGAAATCCTTCTACAGAACAGAAGACCGCGCTACTACGTAAAATGAACACAAAGGGGGAGATTGTTAGATATTATTTAATTGTGTTCATTTAATTATTAGTCTATGTTCTGTAATTTAATTACGCCCTAGGACTTAATTGTAAATATACCCGACTTGTGGGTATATTAGTTATATTGGGCCCGATAGCCCATTAGGGCATATGTGTATAAATACCCTAAACGATATATCGTTTAGGGTTGCTGATTCATAATTGAGTTGACGACTTTTCTGAAGAACTCGCGCGCTCTCGTTCCAACTCTACAATTCGTCTATCGGTATCACTTCTTTATTGCTTCCGTAATTCATCGTATCAGGTAATACTAATCCTTTGAATCAGTACAAGGTTGGATCAAATCGGCCTAACAGCTATGCAAGGATATTTTAAGATGTTGATATGCATGTATTAATTCTTTGTGTAATGATATAAATTGTGTTTGATAGATATGTTCACCTTAAAGGTGGGTAAACATGTACAAGGCTTATAACCAAAATCCTTGTAAGGGGCACGGGGCCTAAAGCAATTTCAAATATGGGGGCCTTTGTAAAGAAAATAAAATTAAATAATGTAAATTAAACTGTTGACAAACCGTGCTAATTTATCACAATCATCCTCTAATTATTGGCGCTCAATTTAAAATGCACTGTTTTGCTTTTTGAACTTTGCAAAAATGTTTCTTTTCAGTTCTTTTGGCCCATCGGTATATAACAATAAATGAAAGGTTTTGCAAAGTTCACAAATGAAAACGACACATTGAAAAGTCTTGGCACCAAATTTACTTTTTATTCAACCGGAAACTATAACCATTAACATTTATTGAATGTGAAGTTACAAATTATAAAAGAAAGCTTTTTATTTCTCTTTAGTGGAATTCCAAAACATTTGTTTATAATTTTGAAAACGACACATCATAGTCCTTTATACAATATACACCCCTTGTAATACAAATTGATATTGTAATACAATTTGATATTCAAGTGGAGTGTTTACTTTGCAATTACCATATTAGTTTAGTGTTTTAATTCTTGAAATAACTCTTGTCGATTAATATCTAAGCGGTCTCACGTATTCACAAATTTTCAAGTATAAACGTTCTTATGATTTTGGACCTTTATTTACTCTACGTTTCTTTCAAATAAAATATATCATTAATGCTTATTTTTGTCGTAACAATCACTTCAAGCAGTGAAAAACATGTTAAACCTAAGTTAGTAGATAGATTGATATTAAATTTTGGACTTTTTAACTAACTATAGTTTACTTGTATAATACGTTTCTAATTCGTGGCCCTCAAAATTTCGGGACCTAAGGCCCTTGCTTTACTTGCTTTACCCAAAAGCCGGCCTTGATCCTTGTAATAGACGTGTATAGTCATATACAAGGCATGCATATCTATAAGCAGATAACAAACACGAAGTAACTTATTCATACACACCTCATAACTATCTATACCCACAAATCAAACGACCGTAAAGATAAATCAATGTATGATGGCTCGTTCAAATATTACCAAATGGAGATTTGGCATAACATAAGCCCAATTATCTCAAATTTTCTTTTATAGTGTGTAAACTGTAAAGGGCTTGTAATATATATACTACATCAGCCCATTGCCTCATTGGGTGAGCAACTAAAAGTCCTTGAACAATACAGAGAGTGAGTGGGTCCTTCCTTACAACAACTATTACGTTTCTTGCAAGAAAACATATCAAACTTGCAAAACAGAGACTTAACAGTATGTCTAATCAAAAGAATAAAGAATGATAATCGTTTGTATAATCTATTTCCTGAGATGAGATGATACAAAACATTTGTAGAGACAGAGAGAATCATATGGTCTGGGAGGAACTACAACACATGAATAGGGATGTTATTGGGAGGAAGCTGAAGGCGCAGAGGAATCAATTTTCCGTCCAAAGGACTTATGGTGCAAACAGTGATGCCGTCTATTCCCAGTTCAACTTCTAACCTCCTCTTCAACAGATTTACTTCATTTCCTTTGAATGTAATGGATAGCTCCTCGAATCCCTCGTCTATTTTCCCGTTTTCATCGGCTATGTGAAAGTATATGTATCGCCCGTCGATAGATTGCTTTGGTGGTAAATCAATCAATGACTGCAGACCAAAAACAGAGAAACGTTTAGCTGATATGTTTGTTGAAATCAAGAAAAAAAAAGGTTGAATTTTTATCTTCGTCGTCTACCTACCTCTTGTCTTGAATAGTTCGCCGAGTTAAAAGAGCCATCGCTGCTCAGCGATGCGCCGTCGCTATGACTACTTTTCTCCTCCTCGTCGGCCTTCAGCTCCTCCTTATCAGCTTCCGCCGCCGGAACCTGATTTTGACTATTCGCCTCCGATCGAATCTCCACGACGTCGACCTCCCAGACAACCCACTCCTTGGTCGCCGTCCGATGAGGAACGTCGTGAGTCACGCTGTTCCTCCACGGCGGCAAACCGCCGTTTGCCCTCAAGAACTGGCCGTACCTCGTCTTCAGCATGACGGATCCAGACTGGTGGCCGCAGCCGCCGCCGGCCGCCACGGGCTCCCACTCCAGAGAGCTATCGAGCCTATTGGGAAGCGTCTGAAGGACCTTCCGGCCCGTCATGCCCAGCAGAAAACGGGTGGTTCGACGCCGTGAGGTACTTGCCGTAACGGCTCTTGAGGCGGACGAAGCCGTCTCCGACGAGCTCGACGGTCCACGCGGCGGCCTTCGACGAACCGTTGCGTTGTTGAACGACGGATTCTTCGTCCTCCTCCGCCGTGAGGTACTTATTGTGGGCGCTTCGGAAGCGTACAGCTTTTGCTTGACGGAATAGTTCCATTTTGTTTTCTCTTTCGTTGATTTGATGGGCGCTCTTCGTTGCAAAATGGCGTATACACAAAGATATGTCAAATATATATATATATTATATATATATATATATATATATATATATATGTTGTATGGGTGATGAAGTTTCTTAGGAGGTTGAAAAAGCCCTTGGAGATGTGTAGTAGGCTAATCGCCAGCTGTTTATACGACGTCGTATGGTGACTTCAAACGCGGTCAACATAGTCGGACAAGGAACGTGGATACATATTGGATAATCACGTGAGACAAACAAAACGAGTTATGCCAGTCAAAACCATGGACTAGTGTGTGATTATTTAATTAACACAATTGAAAATCGGCAATCATCATTAATGACCAGTTTTCGTTGTATTGGGAAAAGCAAACTTTTTCACTGTATGGATTAATGGATTTGACAATTGAAACGCGGTTTCTAAAAGCCAAATGTGTTTCATGCCTTATATACTGTCGTATATACAAGTTGTTTTTTTTCGGAAGAAGTAGTATATACAAGTTGGAATCATGAAATATGTATGGAATTGAATATGTCAAAAATGAAATAAAAGGTGAAGAAGATAAGTATGGAATGATCCATTCAGAATATTCATTTGATTTGTTTTTTTTCTTTGTTTATGATTTGACAAATATTCGTTGCGTCCTAGTCCAAATCATATTGAGTCCACGGATCATCTTTTATTCTTGAACTTACGGAAGTTTCTATAATTAATTTCAAGAAGAACTATCGTTGAACTTATCAGCAAAACTGCCAATGGCAAACTCCAAGAGCTCATCAGTTTGTGGCAGAATACCTCACAGAATCATCGGCATAAAAACGTTGAGCCCATTGGAACAATTTCGGAGTTCTTCTTCACCGATTAAGGTGACGTTACTCAGTTTCTCAGCGACTCTAATCCATACCAAATAGCTTCCCAGCGCAATGTCCAAGAACCCAATTCTCTCATTACAACCTCCGAAGAATTTAAAGCCTTTGCTACATTTAACGAAAGCATCTCCTTCAAGAAAAGACAAAGATTCCCTCGCTCGTTCTAATGACAGTGATCTCTTCGCCTCGTCCCCACCACAGTATAGGATCCAGCTAGAGCTGGATAAAACTGCACAAACCATTCACTTATTACATTACAAGTGGTGAATGAATGAACTAAGATTATGGTAAAAGTTTTGTCAGACAACAGATTTCTGAGACCTTATCGTCCACGTAAGCACTCCAAAAACGGGCCAAGGCCGATCGTAAGGATGTAAGGGGAGGATTGGCGGGCCAGAAGAAGCCCAAGTTTCATCGATGTACTGAAGAATGACGAGGGATTCGCAGATTGGGTTGTCGTCGCCATGGATGAGAACTGGGACTTTCTTGTAAATAGGATTCGACTGTAGAAGACGATCACTCTTGGACAAGAGAATGTCTTCTTCGGTCAGCTCGTAGCTAATGGATTTCATGTTGAGCGCTATTCTGACACGTGAAACGAATGGGCTTGCCCAGAAACCCAAGAGCTTCACTTCCTTGACTGGAGACATTGTCTTGTTGCAGAGAATGCGATTCTTTTCTTACCAAGAAGAAACCCTAAGAGGTATTACATTATATAGGAAAGTTCTTGCGTAATATATTAAGGTTGATCTGATGAATGTCTGAGGCGGCGTTTGCATGTCAGAAGTCATAACTATATGTAGTGTAGTGTAGGTTTGAGGCTGCTCATAGTGTTTACTTTTTCAAGGTGCCTATTCAACTGACTTCTGACTTTCATGCAACTGCAAGTTTATAATGTCATAATATTCTGTTGGGCCTACTCTTATTGGATCTGAGCCCATTTAAACTAACTTTAATTCCATTCCTTTGGATTATTAATTTTCGATTCCCTAACCCTATCAGTTACGCATGACTTAAGTGATGACGCACAATATCTTCTATGTAAAGGCCAGTCAGGGAATTCGGTTCATGTCAGAAAAAATATTAGTTTAAGGATTCGATTTCTTCAGTAATACTTCGTTGTTCTGCTTTAACACTTCATTGTTCTGAAATAACATAAAACGATAATCCGATAACAGTTCATATTTAGGTTCTTATCTCTAAATTTTAGGTCCTTTAAACTAATATTTTTTCAAAAACGGGTTTAATCCAATTTAAAATATTTTTGGGCCTTAAACTTAATATACACTTAATAATATTCAAGATATTTATTTCCTGGCCAGATGCTGACTGCTGATGAATTGATTGTCCATTTCCTTGGTTGTTTGGGCCCGTCGTGTCTATTAATAGAAAATCAACACCCCCACTCCTCCCATACTTATCATATTGTAATGCTACAAAGAATTCAAACCATAGGTCCACTTCTCAGATCTTAGACGACATGATAATAATTATTACAAAACGTATTGGGAGTGGGGACTCATCAGTTTTGTCAAACGTGATGTGATTATTTTAATGCAAAGATATACTTTGAACTCGAAGTTATTAATAATTAAGCTTGATCAACAATGGGATCGTATCTCACTTGGTCTTAAAAGAATGTATTGACATTCCACAATCCACGCATTACCTCTAATTTTTTTCAAAATGAAAGGTGACAGACAAAAGAGTGCATTTATGTGGTGGAACCAACAATCACCCACTCATCTGTTTATCCATTTATTACTCACTAACACCTTTCGAACTACTTCCCATTTCATCATCCGTGTACAGATGGAGAAGTCAACGTGCTTCTTGACTTGTATGCTCAACTTTGTCGTAAAGTCCACCCTCCATTTACGTCGGTCGAACTTTAACCCATTTCACTTATGATACGGATAAAGTTTCCAAGGCCATGAATATATATAAATAGTTAAAGCAGCTTCTGCATTTGCGCAGCTACAGCTTTGTGATTTGAGTGGTTGCCCTTGCAAAAAGAAATGGAGGAAACACATAACGTTATCCATTTCCTCTGTCTTCTCTTCTTCTTCTTCTTCTTCTTCTATCCTTATCATGCTTCTTCATTGCCATTGTGCACTGACCTGCGTAAGTCTGTGTGTGTGTCTTACTATTGCAGTTCTTGAATTATATAAAGTTTCTTTTTTTTTTCTTTCTCTTTTCAGGAGCACCATCCACAACAAAGGGAGCTTTATCCTTCTGCAAATACAGTGGGAAATCATGCTGCAGCCCATCAGAAGATTTCCAGTTACAGCAGCGATTTTCCGCCATGAACATATCTGACTCTACCTGCGCTTCTGCCGTGAGATCAATCTTTTGTGCTGTAAGTTCCTTTCCTTTTCGTCAATTTATTACTCTTTTTCAACCTCTGATTCTTCTCTTCAACTGAACAAAAATATCTCCATCTCTCTCGCTAGAGCTGCGATCCATTCTCAGCAGAGATATTCAACAGCCTCACAGAAACCACAAGACCAGTCCCATTCCTCTGCAATAACACCTCAAACAACTCAACCTCCAACTTCTGCTCAAACGTGTGGCAATCATGTCAGAACGTCCCCATCGCCAACTCCCCATTCGCTCCTTCCCTACAAACCAAAGCTATGATTCCACTCAACGCCACCATATCCAAGCTCACCGACCTCTGGCAAACAGAATCAGACTTCTGCAGCGCCTTCGGCGGCCAATCGAACCAAACCTCTCTCTGCTTCGACGGAGCCCACGTCTCGCCCAACAAAACCACCGACACCCCGCCGCCGCCGCCCCCAAGAGGGATGTGCTTAGAAAAGCTCGACGACGGAGCCTACCTCAACATGGCAGCTCACCCCGACGGTTCTAACCGCGCGTTCTTCTCGAGCCAGTCGGGTAAGGTGTGGCTCGCCTCCATCCCAGATCAAGATTCGGGTCAGGCGCTAGGGCTCGATCAGTCGAGCCCATTTGTGGACCTAACCGACCAAGTCTACCTCGACAGCAGGTTTGGGATGATGGGAATGGCGTTTCACCCCAACTTCGCGACGAACGGGCGGTTCTTCGCCTCCTTCAACTGCGACAAGGAAAAGTCTCCGGGGTGTGGAGGAAGGTGCGCGTGTAACTCGGACGTTAACTGTGACCCGTCGAAGTTGGGGCCGGAGAACGCCGGCGAGCACTGTAAGTATCACGTGGTTGTGGCTGAGTACTCTGTTAATGAGACCAGTTCGAGCCCATCGAAGGTAAGCGACAGTTTCTCGAAATAAACCCTAATAATAGCCTGAATTTTGAGAGCGATGAACAAATGTTGGTAAAATACGTTGCAGGCGGAGAAGGCAAGCCCGAAAGAAGTCAGAAGAATCCTTACATTGGGGCTGCCTTTTACAGAGAATCACGGCGGGCAGATCCTATTTGGTCCCGGCGATGGGTATTTGTACATAATGATGGGAGATGGAGACAGCAAAGGCGACCCCTACAACTTCTCTCAGAACAAGAAGACGTTGCTGGGAAAGATTATGAGGGTCGACGTGGACAACGTGCCAAGCGACGAGGACATCGACAAGCTTGGCCTGTGGGGGAATTATTCCATCCCCCAAGATAATCCTTATGCAGAAGATAAAGACATGGAGCCCGAAATCTGGGCTTACGGGCTGAGAAATCCATGGCGGTGTAGCTTCGATGCAGACAGGCCTCACTATTTCCTCTGTGCTGATGTTGGGCAGGTAAGAAAACGACGCACACACACACACACACACACCTCTCAGTTTGTATCTGTTTTCCACGGAACATAGACAAATGGCTAATGTGGCTGGTTTTTTTTCAAGGATCAATACGAAGAAGTGAATATAATCACTAAAGGTGGAAACTTTGGGTGGAGCGTATACGAAGGCCCACTTCTATTCCAGCCACAAAACGCACCTGGGCGTAATCCCAACGCTTCTGCCATGGCCGATGCTATATTCCCAGTTGCAGGTTACAGCCATTCGAACCTAACCCTCGGCTCTGCTGCAATCTCTGGCGGGTACGTCTATCGTGGGCAAACAGATCCATGCGCATACGAAAGGTAAACAACGGCATAAAAAGACGATCTTTATGATAAAACATCTTTCATTGTAGAGTCAATCTTATTTATTGCAGCATTTGACTTATTTCAGCTACCTTTATGGAGATCTGTATGCGAATCATATATGGACAGCGTCAGAAACTCCGAGAAACAGCGGGAACTTCACTAGCTCGGACATACCGTTTAGCTGCGCGGCAGATTCTCCCATAAAGTGCGACGTCGTTCCTAAAACAACCATGCCCGCGCTGCAGTACATCTTCTCCTTTGGTGAAGATAACAGAAGGGATGTCTACGTTCTAACGCAGAGCGGCGTTTACAGAGTCGTACGTCCCAGTCGGTGCGGCTATTCTTGCTCCAAGGAGGTGCTGACGCCGAGAAACTCGCCTCCTCGCGCCGAGTCTCAGGGTTGCCTCGTCAAATCCCATTTACTGTTCACTTTTGCCGCAGTTTTGGCTCTTCTCTTGTAGATTATATATTGTAACTGTAGTAACTACCGCGGAGTGTAATGAACACCCAGTTTGTCAACTAATCAAGAACTATTTTATTGCACTTAATGTTTAAAAGTGTATTGTACAGTGTGTCGCGTTTTAGTTTCGATGTTGCGTAGCGTAAATAGCATAGCGTATTGCGTAGGTATTTCGGACAAGCCACTTGTAATACGATAAAAACTAATATACAACTATATATGCTAATAAACAAATTTTAAAGGGTCTTCAATCCTGAAACTAGGTATTATGTCTAAAGAAATAACATTCGGATTACATCCTTGTAAGAAATTTAACCCTTTATATGTGACGATATAAATGTGCCTAAGAGGGGGTGAATTAGGCTTATAAAATTTATACTTCTTTTCCCAAAACCTAAGATGTAGTGACTTATGCCTACTAATGCTTGTGACATGTATGCCTGATATATCCTGGTAGCGTCTGATGTCGTCGGGTCTGTCTCACAATGAAAAGAAAATAACTGTAAAGTAAATGCGAGACAAGATTTTTATAGAGGTTATATCCCCAGCTGGGGTTTACTCTTCTCCTTGGGGTTTGCTCCCTAAGAGTTTAACCAATCACTATAATGCACCGTAACTGGATACAAAACTGATTGGTTAACCAATACACAACCGAAACAAGTCGAACACTAGACATACTAGGTTACCACACGCCGAGTTTCGTTCCTCAGAATCTTCTGATCCCGACAGACACAGCTCGCTACCGAAGGGCCCCCGGAACTCGTCATTTCCTTCACGTGTGCGTAAACGTCGACCTTGCCTCCTTGGTATTGCTCACGTCTGAAGGCAACACGTCTGAAGACAGAATATATGAATGGGAGGATGGAATATCTTAGTACGGTCAGTACTTCGCAAGTGATCGCTCAGGTAGGCAGAAAGCTATCGCAAGTGTAAGGCTCAGGAATCTCTCAATAGGTGTTTCTGCTCAAATTGCTAAGAGTCATATATTCGCAAATTCTAAGTCACTCAAAATAATGAAGTATTGCTCATATATAAACCTTTTCACTCAACACTTTACATGGAAAATCAGATCAAGTATTAATCACCAAATCAAGCACATATTCAATGCAATTTTCGAGTAGTCAACATGCCATGTAGATCATGCCCATAATCAACGTTCACAACGGTCATTAGCTCATTAATGCATGATCATATTCCATATAAAAGCTCATTTAAGTATGAATATATTCCATATAAAGACTCAGATTCGTTCTCAAGCATATTCAATCATTTCACATACATTTATCGTATCAGAACTTTCCATATGTGATTCACTGCTATCAGTTTATAGAATAAGTCAATCCAGATTACTTTCCATGTATAGCATACGAGATAGCATTATATCAATTCCATATTTAGCACTCAGTATCATATCAACATATTTTCGCTGTTTAGCACATAATATCAGATCAGACCACAGCTATCACGATTCAAACTGTCATGCCACAACTTTTCAGAGATCACATCCGTTTTGAGCACATAGCATCTTATCACAAAGTCAATCAAATCAAATCTTTCCTAAATATAATATTCTAATCAGCATAAGGAAAAATATCAATTCAGTATTGCACATTAAATTCAGTGGAAAGCATGCAAAGATCGTATATGTGATTCTCGTCCAGGAATAACTGATTTTCAACAGATATATCACTTTTCATATATAAACATCATTTTTTCATATATAACATAGCAGGATATTAATTTAGACGATAAATTAGAGAGATATTAATATATCGATAAATTAATATTTTATAATTAAAAGAGAGACTCTTTAAATTCAACAAATTTAAAATGTATTGACGATAAATGAATTCAAATATGTCTCATTAACTATATTCATGTACTTAAAACAATTTACAAGTGTGAATTAATGAAAAACATCGTTTCAAAATTAGTCAAGGTACAATATCAAATGCTCTGGATATCATTGAAGCATGTTCAACCAACTTCCAGAAGTGTGGGAATACTAAGCGACACAAAATAGCGACAACAACCACATTTTTTGTTGCCTAGAAAACTCAACATCGGAACTATTGACTATAATTAAAAAAGTTGGGGATGAAATCCAAAGAGAAAAAAAATAAGAAAATCTAGTAACAATTAGATTCTTATTTTAGCAAATTATCAAAATTTATAATGAGTAAACAGCAAAAATGGTGCCTGAACTATACCACAGTTTCACTGTTGGTGCTCAAACTTTAAAATGTGCCGTTTTGGTTCTTAAACTTTGCAAAACCTGTTATTATTGGTTCATTTACCTAAATAACAGGTAAAAGAACCAAAAAGGAACATTTTTGCAAAGTTCAGGAACCAAAATGACACATTTAAATGTTTAAGTACCAACAATTAGTATTTTTTTATATATACATGATATTGTGTAAAATTAATATAAAATTCATATTTGATTTCTATGAGATTTCTTTTTAATTTTTTATTTAAAATGTATCTCAACACAATTACACCGTAATTATGTATGCCTCTTGAAAAAATAAAGAAGTTAAAAAATGTGTAAAAAAATTTAATTGTTGTTGGTGTTATTGTAGTGGTATGCCTCGTGAAAAAAAATCGAAAGAAATTATTGTGGTGATCGAATTTGAATATATTCGATTACTACGAGATTTTAATTTTTTTATTTAAAAAAGTATCCCAACACAATTACACGGTAATTATGTATGCCTCTTGAAAAAAAAAAAGTTAAAAAATATGTAAAAAAATTTAATCGTTGTTGGTGTGATTTTGTTGGTATGCCTCGTGGAAAAAAATCGAAAATAATATTGTGGTGATCGAAAATGAATTTTATATTAATTAAATTAAATTCTAATTATTAGTTGCTCAAACTTTAAATGTGCCGTTTTGGTTCCTGAACTTTGCAAAACTGTTCCATTTTAGTTCTTTTACCTGTTCTTTAGGTCAAGGAACCAACCAATAATAACAGGTTTTGCAAAATTTAAGAACCAAAACGGCACATTTTAAAGTTTGATCACCAACAGTGAAACTGTGGTATAGTTCAAGCACTATTTTGACCGTTTACTCATTTATAATTGTAATTTATATGAAATATTAATTTAGAGTTTTAACGGGACCTAATATTTACAAAGGATTTACAAAAAAGTTATTATCTTATTATCTTATCGAGTTTGACGGTTTAGAGTTGTCTCTTTTATTACCGCAAACGCAATATGAGAAATAACGTTCACAAAAAAAGTGACCATGGAAAGGTACACTAACATTGTTCATTCTTTTGAGATTCGTACTTGACAGTGTCTGAATATGTATTGCGAAGAACAGATGCTTGTAGGAGAATATAAATATATAAAACCTTCTTTTGGGCATTAAAGTCGAATCGTTTTCAGCCAAAAGTCACATATTACATTACATATATTATAATTCGAAGATGATCCAATACAAAAGAAACACGTCCCAAGACATTGGAGGATCTTATTTTACAGCATTGAATATAATCTTTGAATTTCTATAGGTAAAAGAAGAGAATTTGATTCTGCCTGTAGTAATATTACATGAACGCCCAAGTAAGTATAGTCTAATGATGCTTCAGCAAAAGCTAATTAGTAAAAATGCCTTCACTCCAGTTCCTGATTTATGTCACAATCAAATATTATATTCAAAATTCTAATCATTTGAGTAAATCCAAGATGAACCCATAACGTACTTTAAGTCATTTATCTCAAATAAATAAATTATAAACATAGGCACATATAAGATACAAATCACACACTCAGATCGAGAAAGAGAACAGAATATCATACTCAGTCAAAACTATAAAGAGAAAGCCAACTTTTACCATATAACTAAGCCATGCAATTATATAAAGAAGATGCTTCTTATCCTTCTCCCTCCACTTCATTGGAATTTTTATATTTTCTTATATTCAGAAGTTTATTTCTGAAAAAGAAAATCACAAGTTTCTGAATTTGAAAGACGAATGAGAAGGAGAAGCACACGCAAGTTATTGATTCGAATTATTCTCGTATTTTTATTAGGGTTTATGTTGGTTTTATGGGCTGCTGCTGAACCTGGAAATGCAAGAAGAAATCATCGAAAGAGTGCGGCGAATATATCTCTTTCAAATGTGAAACAACTCAATTACATCAGCAAAAGAAGAGTTCCTAATGGATCTGACCCTATTCATAACAGGTCTGTGCTTCTTATTACATTATATATACCTATATCTTCATCCGAAGAAAACCTTACAACAATTAAACTTGATTCCTTAAAAATCTGAATTCTTTGCAAATTTGACAGAAAAGCTGGCAGCTCTCGCCAACCGCCGGACAAGCCTAACCCATCAAGAAAGGAACAAAAGAAAAGAACAAAAACAAATATCAGTTAGTAGGAATTGCAACATTTTTTGTTATTATATTATGCTTTTTTGTTCCCCTTTCTATTTAGTTCTCCACCCCTTTGAATAACATGTAGATGCAAACTCTTGCCTCTTGTTTTCTCCATGGGATTCGGTGCTTAGATGTAATTATATTGTAAAAAAAGTAAGTTCATTTACCATAAAAAACAGCTTCTTTGACATCTTGAGCAGGCAAGAAATGACTATGTATCCAACTACAATTATGTTACTACTCATTATACTATTTTCTCCTCCTTTTTCGCTTAGCTATACCGTTGCAAAAACGAAAGCGATTTTCAAACAACGGTGGAGAAAAAAGCATTAAACAAAGGTGTGCTACTGTTAATGAACAATGGAGGGGCAAGTCCTTAACAAGATTCTTTAATTTGAAAAAGTTGGGATGGGATCTCTATCCCACCAGTTTCTCAATACATATACCAATTAATATATTTTTCTTATGTAGAATAATTCTATTTTTAATTAAAATAAAAAGGAGATATTAGTACCTACGTGATTGTTTCCAAGGCACTAAAATTAGGAGAGACAAAATTGATGGGGCCAACATAAAGATCACTATATATAGAAATTTTATCTTCACATCTTTTTGTTATTTAAACGACATCTCATCAAAATAGTGAATTGTTTTAATAAATTTTACTTGACCATATTTTTATTAATGTAGATTTCTAATTCAGCTATTTATCAGCAAAATTGTCAGTATTTTGCATCATTCACTACAATAACAATACAATTAAAGTATGAGAAACTTGCTACATGTAAAACATTAAAATGTACAAGTTTGTTACGCATTGAAAATTATAACAAAGTATGCAATTTCAATATGACTTCTTTCGGACACAAATGCAACATCAGTCAAAATAACGAGTAATCTCTTATTCATCGATCACAAGAAATATAGTTGAATCTTACCTATAACTTACGCATCTATTTTATCGCATCTATTTTATCTTTCAATTACTTTATTTTTATAGTTGTATTATTTGATGTTTATTCATTGCCAGCCAATTTAATTATTTTGCTCTATGTTTATATTTTCGTTAAAATTTTCTATTCATTTGGTTATGTGACGTTTTTTTAGTTAGATAAAAATTCTGTCAATTTGATAGAGTATCATTAAAAAACGATGATGTACAACATTTGTATAAGTATAATATAACTAAAGAAATTAAAACTTTTCATATCATCCTTAATAATTAATGAGAAATGAATCAAAATGAAAGGAAAAAAAAATCAGCATGTGTTTAAAAAAATATTATAACGATTACGTGTGTTATTAATTACGATTATAGTAATATTAGAGAGATAATAACTTCTTTATTCATACTTTTCAATACCAATTACACAACCCAAAACACATATTTATACTACTACAAATTCACTATTACACCAAAAATTTACAACATTATTTCAATTATACACATCATCTTCAATTAATACTCATCTACTTTTTACAACATTCAATATAATACCTCCAAATATCAATAATAAAAACATCCACATCGTAATATTATCTCTTAATTCATAATACTCCCCTTGGATGTTTTTCAAAGAATATGCCTCGTTAAAACCTTATTAGGAAAAACCCAGTGGGATAAAAACCTAATGAAGGAAAAAGAGTACATTATTCTTTAGATACGCTTTTTAGTTGTTGCCTCATTAAAAACCTTACTAGGAAAACCCTGTGGGAAAAACCATAGTGAAGGAAAAAAGAGTGCAGCGCGTATTACCCCCTGATGAGAATGTCCTTTAAGATCTCTAAGTTTTCGGAGTCCAATTGAATATACCAAATTTTCAAAAATTCTTGTAGGAAGTGCCTTAGTAAATAGATCAGCAAGATTTCCACTTGATCGAACTTGTTGTACATCAATATCACCATTTTTCTGAAGTTCATGCGTAAAGAAAAATTTTGGTGATATGTGTTTTGTTCTATCACCTTTGATGTAACCTTCTTTTAATTGAAATATGCATGCTGTATTATCTTCAAATAATATTGTAGAAGGTAATTTCTCAATAGGTAATCCACAGGTGTCTTGAATGTGTTGAATAATAGATCTTAACCAAACACATTCTCGACTAGCCTCCTGAATCGCTAATATTTCAGCATGATTTGAAGAAGTAGCAATTAAGGTTTGTTTAACCGATCGCCATGAAATAGTTGTACCTCCATGTGTAAATAAGTAACCTGTTTGCGATCGTCCGTTATGCGGATCAGATAGAAATCTCGCATCTGCATAGCCAACTAAACTAATTGTGAATCATTCGAATAAAATAATCCCGCATCCGTAGTTCCTTGAAGATAACGGAAAATTTGTTTGATCCATTCCAATGTCGTCTAGTTGGTGAAGAACTGTATCTTGCTAATAAATTCACTGCAAATGCTATATCGGGTCTAGTATGACTTGTAAGATACATTAATGCTCCAATAGCACTAAGATATGGAACTTCAGCACCAAGTATTTCTTCATTATCATCGCATGGTCTGAACGGATCTTTATTCACATCAAGAGATCGTACTATCAATGGAGTAGTTAATGGATGTGCTTTGTCCATATAAAATCTTTTCAAGATCTTCTTTGTATAAGTCTCTTGATGGACTAATATTCCATTGTTTAATTTTTCAATTTGTAGTCCGAGACAAAATTTCGTTCTTCCGAGATCTTTCATTTCGAATTCTAGTTTTAAACATGTAATAGTTTTATTTAACTCTGAGGAGTTCCTATTATATTTAAGTCATCAACATAAACGGCAATGATGACAAATTCATTTCCACTTCTTCTCATGAAGATACAAGGACATGTTTGATCATTTTTATAGCCCTCTTTTAGTAAATAATCACTTAAACGATTATACCACATACGCCCTGATTGTTTTAAACCGTTATAGCGATTTATTCAACTTTATTGAGTACTCATTTCGAGATCCTGAATTTCCGGCAAACGAAATCCTTCAGGGAGTTTCATGTATATGTCACTATCGAGTGATCCATACAAGTACGCAATGACAACATCCATAAGATGCATATCGAGCCTTTCACGTACTGCCAGACTAATTAGATAATGAAAAGTTGTTGCATCCACCACAGGAGAATAAATCTCTTCGTAATCAATGCCAGGTCTTTGTGAAAAACCTTGTGCAACAAGCCGTGCTTTGTATCTCACAATTTCACCGTTTTCATTTTTCTTTCTAATGAAAAACCCATTTATATTCAACCGGCTTACATTTTCTGGTATACAAACCACGGGTCCAAATACTTTTCGTTTCTCAAGTGATTTAATTCTGCCTCGATTGCATCTTTCCATTTTGGCCAATCACTTCTTTGTCGACATTCATTTATAGATTTGGGTTCATGATCCTCATTTTCATTAATCTCATGTAGCGCTACATTAAATGAGAAAACACCGTCAACGTTGACTCATCTCGGTTCCATCTTATTCCATTATGGGCATAATTTATTGAGATCTCTTCATTTTAATATTTTCACAACTTTCAGGTACCTGATCAGATTTATTTATGCCCATAGAATCTCTTAGAGTTGACGTGTCCTCGATTTGACCATCTATTATATTTGCTCCTTCTTTTACGAGGATTCTTGTCTTTAGATCCCGAGGGCCTACCACGTTTTAACTGTGGTTTCGGCTCAATTTTACTATTAGAAATATCAATAGAAGTATCAATTCTAACAGGAGCATTAACAGCTGGTATATGCGATTTAGTAACCTTTTTCTGGTCAGTAAACTGTCTGGCAATTGATTTGCTAAATTTTGTAAATGAATTATCTTTTGAACTTCAAGTTCACATTCTTTTGTACGAGGATCAAAATGAGCCAATGATAATTCATTCCAACTAATATCTTTAACCAGCTGTTTATTCTTTATCTCCCCCTAATGTTGGAAATTTTGATTCATCAAAATGACAGTCGGCAAATCGAGCCGTAAATAAATTTCCTGTCAATGGTTCTAAATATTTTAGTATTGACTTAGATTTAAATCCAACATATATTCACAATCTTCTTTGAGGTCCCATTTTAGTGCGTTGTGGTGGAGCAATTGGGACATATACTGCACATCCAAAAATTCTCAGATGGAAAATATCTGGTTCCTGACGGAAAATCATTTGTAATGGGGAAACATTATGATAACTTGTGGTTCGAATGCGAATAAGTGATGCTGCATGCAAAATAGCATATTCCCAACATGATAAGGGAAGCTTCGACTTCATTAATAATGGTCTGCTATTAATGTAATCTTTTTATTATGATTCCGCAAGTCCATTTTGAGTATGCACATGTGCTACGGGATATTCAACATCAATCACAATAGACATACAATATTCATTAAATGCTTTAGAGGTGAATTCACCAGCATTGTCAAGACGTATTTTCTTAATTGGATAATCAGGAAAGTGTGCCCATAGTCGAATTAACTGAGCAAGCAGTCTAGCAAACGCAACATTGCGTGTTGATAATAATGATACATGTGACCATTTAGTTGATGCATCAATTAAAACCATGAAGTATCTAAATGGACCACATGATGGATGAATTGGTCCACAAATGTCGCCTTGAATACGTTCTAAAAACGTAATAGATTCATTCTTCAATTTACCGGTGATGGTCTGGCGATTAACTTTCCTTTCGAGCAATCATCACATGATAACTCATTAGATTGAATAATCTTCTTATTTTTAAAGTGTGTCCACATGAGTTCTCAATTATCCTTCGCATCATAGTTGAACCAGGATGGCCTAACCGGTCATGCCACACCACAAATAAATCATGGTTATAAAATCACATTTGTGATTTGAAGGTATTCATTGTCACTTCTTTTGTAGTCTCAATATGATATCCGTTTTTACGGATGTCTTTTAAACTCAATAAGTTTCTATGAGACTTCGAAGAATATAATGCATTTTCAGTATGCAATTTTGTTCCTCCGGATAATAAGATATTTGCTCTTCCAAAGCCTTCAATCAATTTTGTAATTCCCGAAATTGTATTAACATTTGCTTCTTGAGTAATCAGTCGGATGAAATCTTTCTTATCCGTGAGTATTGTATGAGTCGTTGCGCTGTCCACAAGACATATATCTCCACGTGTGTTCATTCCTCAAGAAATAATAAAACACATTAATTATTAATTACACATAAATTCATCATAATGCAACACACATACGTACATAAAATTCATGATAATACAGCACACATACGTAAATAAATTCATATAATAAAGCACACGTACATAAAATACGATAGACAATAATAAGTCTTTTATTCATTATGATCGGCGAGAAATTCTTCAAGATCCAAGTGGGGAATATCGTCGAGGTTGAGACTAGAACCTCCTTCATCTTGAACAAAGTTAGTCTCAATTTTCTTTCCTTTTTCAAGCGATTTTTGATAGAGCTCAACAAGATGTTTTGCCCAACGACAAGTACGAGCATAATGACCTTTCATACCACAACGAGAACATGGTTCATCGAATCGCCTTTTTGATTGTTCGCCGGTTTCCTCTTTGTTTTCATTTTTCCTTTTCTGATGAAAATTATCATAATTACCATAATGCTGTTGGCTATGGCCACGACCTCGGCCACGACCACGACCACGACCACGAACTCGATTATTATACCTGTCACGCCCACGAAAGCCATTGCCTCGTTCACTTTGATAAGTGTTCATATTGACTTCACGAATGGGAGCAGAGCCCGTTGGTCGTGATTGATGATTTTCAATAATAACTCATTATTTTGTTCAGCAACGAGGAGACATGAAATAATTCTGAATATTTCTTGAAACCTTTTTCACGATATTGTTGTTGTAACAACAAATTCGCTGCATGGAACGTGGTGAAGGTTTTCTCCATCATACTTGCTTCTGTAACTTCCTGTCCACATAATCTTAATTGTGAAGTAATTCTGAACATAGCAGAATTATAATCACTTACAGATTTGTAATCTTGGAACCGTAAGTTTGTCCATTCATATTGGACATTTGGTAGGATCACAGTCCTCTGATGGTCGTACCTTTCTTTAGATTAGTCCACAAAATAAGTGGATCTTTCACAGTAAGATATTCCACCTTTAGACTTTCGTGAAGGTGGTGACGGAGAAATATCATGGCCTTGGCCTTGTCTTGGCTCGATGCCGTATTATCAGCTTGTATAGTAGTTCCCAGGCCTTTCGATTCAAGGTGGATATCGGCATCCAAAATCCATGACAAATAGTCTTGCCCGTGATATACAGAGCAACAATATCAAGCTTTTGAAGATTCGACATTTTACTATCACAGAACAAACAATTGATTAAGAAAAATAGTTCGAAGCGTAAATAATATTAACCTTATTGTGACAAAAGTAAAAAGTCAAAAAATAAAATGGCATAATATTAAAAGTCAACGGCCCAGTTAGGATTCGAAATCTGGTGCTCACGCCACAAGTTTGTGGGGGTTACCGCGAGAGCTAGCGGGCTTTTTGTGTTGTACGATATGAAAAATAAAATGTATATATTATACCATGGCATGATGACGTCGACGAAATTCAAATGGCTGGAACTCGTGCTCGGAGTGATGACGTCGGCGAATCTCAGTTGATTAGAGTCTCGTGCTGATAACGTGTTATAAAATATTTATAACGATTACGTGTGTTATTAATTACGATTATAGTAAATTAGAGAGATAATAACTTCTTTATTCATACTTTTCAATACCAATTACACAACCAAAACTCATATTATACTACTACAAATTCACTATTACACAAAAATTACAACATTTATTTCAATTATACACAT
>JAPQWV010002167.1:0-62431 GCA_027422505.1 Craterostigma plantagineum
TGGTCTCCTAATCCCCATGTTTTGCGAGGTCCTTGAGTTCTTCATCAGAGTCTGAATCTCCTCCCTTCTGAGCTTGAGATGACCGAATGATCTCCTTTGTCCTTGTAATTCTTTCTTGATGATCGTTTCAGACATGAGTGCAAGTGTTTCGCTTCCCCTGGCCTAGCTTCCTCCCTTCTTTTCTCCACGTAATTGGAGTGTTGATTGAGATGATCAAAATAGTGTGTGGATGCTGACCTTGGTCAGATCGTTCATTTGTCTCATCATGATTGCTGTTGATTCCCATTCTAGATGAAGTGATCCAAGGAACTTGATGTTGATCTCCATTACATTTTTCATAATTTCATTCATCTTTAGTTCATTTAGGAGGACAAGGAATCGATGAAATGTTTCTTGAAGAGTTTCTCCTTTGTTTCCCTGAAAGCGATCATATGAGATTAGGGTATTTGCCATTCTTGCCATTGTGTTCACGTTCTGTTTCCTGCATCATAATCTGTAGGGCATCCCACATTTCTTTCGCACTTTCACCACATTCGAGTTGCATCAGATTGTCGTTGGGAATTGCTTGCATCATGTATGATTTTGCGACTTTGTTGGCCTTAAGTTGCAGCTTTTCTTCGTGATTTGCGTTGGTCGAGAGTCTTCAAGATGCTCTGTTCTTCTCTTGCATGAGTAGTTGTGGTAGTGGCTGGGATTACGGTCCAGCACTGCTTAGGTCCGTTGTAGATAGATTCCAACAGGTTATTTGAATTGTTCTTGCTCTCGATGAAGTTAATGAATCTTCTTTTCCAGACTGCATACTCTCCATGTCTGATGATGGGAGGTCTAACATCATTTCCCATGCTTAAGAAGTCCATCTCTTGTGTTTTGGATATGATCTAGTTAACGTGTAATGTGAGGAAAATTAAACCTTAACTGAAGAATTTGATCAAAATTTAATTTTGAGAATTAACTTTGAGACAAGATTTGGTTCGCGAAATTAGGGTTGGTATGTGAATTCGCGAATTGAAAATTAGATCTCGTTTGCGAATTGTAATAGTGAAGTGTTACTTCGCGAAATGGTCTGGGAGTTTGCGAACTAGTCTAATTATATGGGTTCGTGAAACTGATATGAGTTCGTGAAGTTATCCGGGTTCGCAAAGTGATCATGCCGTGAGTTGGTGTGAGGACTCGCGAACTGACTTTAGAACTAGGATTCGCGAAGTAGACTTGATTCGCAAAGTGGGCTGAGTTCGCAAAGTATGTTGGATTGCGAATTGATTCAATTCGTTAAGTGAAGAAGTTCTTTGAGTTCGCAAACAGGTTGGGGTTCGTGATGACGATTAGCGACTTGGTCTGATTTCGCAAAGTGGTCCGAGTTCGCAAAATGGGGATTGGATTCGTGAAGTGTGAAATTGAATCTGTGGCGTTGATCTTTGAAAATGTAACGGCTCGTGAACTTCGAACCCGTAAGATGGTACTTCGCGAAGTGTGACGATGCGCGAACCTTAGAATTCGCCAACCAAGGAGTGCGGACTTGATTCGCGAAGTAGCCTTGTTGAGAGTAAAAACCCGTGAAATAGGTAGAAATCCTTGAGTTTGCGAACCTAAAACCCTAATACTTCGCCGTTCGTGAACTTAGAAACAGAATGAAGAACAGAGGTTTCTTCTCTTCGCAGACTGAAATATTTCCAAGAACTTGATATCAGCAGCAACTGAATTGAAAATCCTCAAAATTGATAGAAATGCAAGGTAGCACTAGAAGAGCCCAGAAAAACAACTGTAAAACAGCTTGGGAAGTTCCATTTTTGTGTGCGGGACGAAATCTGAAAACTCTGCAGAAATATCTCAAAACTCGATTTTTGTCACTTGTAATGAAGTTTCCTCACCTACACGCTTGCTCTGATACCACTTGTAATTCCAGATTATCCAAGAACACTTTGATAAAGACTAAAACTTTCGTTGAATACGTGAACAGTGTTTGGAGGCTTTTGAGAGTTTGCGTACGTGAAGTAAATTAGCTAAATGGAAACCCAGATTAATTATGGTTAGGGTTTAGGCTTAAATACCTTGGAAAGGTATTAAGCCCATTGGGTCCCTAACAAGCCCATTACAACCACAACACTACATATAAATACATTTTAGAGAATCAGAGAAGACTTAGAATAAATACATTGGACACTTCTAAAATATTCCTAATATTCAGTCTTGTGTAGCATTCAATGATTTTAGGGAATCTGAACAGTCTCCAATGACAACAAAGCAGTCTTCCGTAGCATTGAATGATCTAGGGCATCTGAACAGTCTTCGATGACAACAAAGGGTGTGTAATAAAGCAGTTAACCTTTCTCAACACACAAATCACATACATGGAATTTTCATGTATCTGGAAAATGAAAACGACCCATCATCTCTCTCAGCGAGAGTGGAGCCCAAGAACTTCTTCGCCATCGATTAAACAAGAAAATCATTGTACATGGAACCCTAATCTGAAGCAGCAAAGAAATATAGATCTCCTCTGCAGTTGGCCGATCTTTTGATTTTTTCTGGAAACACTGATGTTTTTCACTTTCAGATTCTAACAAAGCAGAATATCTTTACAACTTTTCATTTTCTTCACACAAGGTACAATTGCAGAGAACAACATGGTTGGGCGCATTCTATGTGAGTATACCTACAGGCGTTGCATTGGAATATGTTTATAGTGGAGTGTTATGTTAATTTGTCTGAACAATTCCATGAGCTCGAGAAGTTCAAAGATGGTATGCTAAACAAGCTATCATGCGTGTTGTTTGGAGGGTATGTATGCTTTCATGAAGCATCGTCTCATGTTTCCTAACTGTCTTCTATGCTACATTCCGTAAAATATGTTTTCCTTTTGGAGTTTTGGGGATGTCTCCTTTAGGGTTTGAGACGATAAGGCAACGGAGTTTTGCGAAGCGATCCGTTATTCTGTCTGGCATAATACAGTTGTGGTAGTCAGAAGTATTAATCCGAAAATATCTGGAGGTATTACTTTTTTGTTTGGATATGTTTTTCTGTCTGATGTTATTATTGTCAAGCTTTGTCTGACCAAAGATTGTCAAACAGTTGTGTGTAATTGCATGATTGTGAGGATATATAACTATATGGTTGTACTCCAACTGTTACATGACCACAAAAGAATATTCCTTCTGGAAATTTCAATACTCTTGCATTCTGCAATAGGAAACCCACATAGGTGCGTCAGCAATAATCATGCATTCTGCCAGCTCATGATTTGGGTTGCATGTTTATATTATTATAATTTTATTCAAATTGTTATTGTTGTTATTATTATGCAAGAAATTTCTACTTAAATAGTAATTCTTCAATGAAGCTGTACGTAAACTACGAAGTGGACGCTGTCCAAGGGTTCAGGAAAAGGTGTCAGAATTATTTTTGCATTGCCTATCTTTGCACGCAGTCTGATTGTATTTTTGATTTATTGGGCAGGATGAATGCATTTCAAAGTTCAATCTCGATATCGTTAGCAGAAAGGAACGTCGGTTTGGTGCATTGCTGTGTTTTCGAGATACACGAATTAACGAGTTGTCATGCCTGTTGTTTCGGAGGGGTATGTATGCTTTCATCAAGCATCGTCTCATTTTTCCTAACTTTCTTCTATGCTATATTCCGTAAGTTATGTTTTCCTTTTATAGTGTCGGGAATGTCTCCCTTACGGTTTGGGATGATAAGGCAACGGAGTTTCGCTATGCGATCCATTCTTCCATCGCGTAGAAGACAGTTGTGGTAGTCAGAATTATTAATCGAAAATATTCGGGGGTAGTGCTTTTTCTGATCGGATATGTTGTTCTTCATCTGATGTTAGACGCTGCCTAAGTGATCAGGAAGAGGTGTCGGAATTATTTTTTGTATTGCCTATCTTTGTATGCCGTCTGATTGTACTGTTGATTTATTGGGTAAGATGAATGCATTTCATAGGCCAATCTAGGTATCATTAGCAGAAAGAACGCTGATTTGATGCATTGCCGTGTTTTCGACATACACGAATAAACGAGCTGTCATGCGTGTTGTTTTGGAGGGGTATGTATGCTTTCACGAAGCATCGTCTCATGTTTCCTAATTGTCTTCTATGCTAATACCCATAAGATTTAATACTGGATTTATGAATATAATTAGTAAAGTGATAATGAAAATTAGAAATTCTATTTAGTTTATTTAAAGGTAGAATTTCAAATGTTGGAATGAAAATACAAGTTATATAAAGCTATAAAAATAAAATATGGCACGTGGTGAACGAATGTTTTGCTTAGTACACCTAAACGTGAGAGGGCTGGGTATCCGCGTGATTCAGTTGGATAATCGGGCCCTCATGATGAAGCAGCTGTGGCATTTGGTCAGCCGTGAGTCGGAGTCCATTTCGGTTACGTGGATTTTGACGACGAAGTTGCGCGCTAAATCCTTTTGGGATGTTAACCCCTCCTAATGATTCTTGGAGTTGAGGAAACTACTTCGTCTGCGGCCGTTACTACCGCCCCTCGTATCTTTTCGTATTGGGGATGGTGGTAACACGTGGCTTTGGAAGGATCCATTGTTGACCGATATGCCACTGATTGTATGCTTCCCTCGAGGCGATGGTTATGGGCCTTCCTAGAAACGTGCGGCTCAGTACTATTATTACGGAGGCGGGGTGGACTTGGCCAGGCCAATCGCGCAGAAGACAGTTGTGGTAGTCACAAGTATTAATCCAAAATATTTGGGGGTATTGCTTTTTGGTCGGATATGTTGTTCTTCATCTGATGTTAGACGCTGCCTAAGTGATCAGGAAGAGGTGTCGGAATTATTTTTTGTATTGCCTATCTTTGTATGCCGTCTGATTGTACTGTTGATTTATTGGGTAAGATGAATGCATTTCATAGGCCAATCTAGGTATCATTAGCAGAAAGAACGCTGATTTGATGCATTGCCGTGTTTTCGACATACACGAATAAACGAGCTGTCATGCGTGTTGTTTTGGAGGGGTATGTATGCTTTCACGAAGCACCGTCTCATGTTTCCTAATTGTCTTCTATGCTAATACCCATAAGATTTAATACAGGATTTATGAATATAATTAGTAAAGTGATAATGAAAATTAGAAATTCTATTTAGTTTATTTAAAGGTAGAATTTCAAATGTTGGAATGAAAATACAAGTTATATAAAGCTATAAAAATAAAATATGGCACGTGGTGAACGAATGTTTTGCTTAGTACACCTAAACGTGAGAGGGCTGGGTATCCGCGTGATTCAGTTGGATAATCGGGCCCTCATGATGAAGCAGCTGTGGCATTTGGTCAGCCGTGAGTCGGAGTCCATTTCGGTTACGTGGATTTTGACGACGAAGTTGCACGCTAAATCCTTTTGGGATGTTAACCCCTCTCCTAATGATTCTTGGAGTTGGAGGAAACTACTTCGTCTGCGGCCGTTACTACCGCCCCTCGTATCTTTTCGTATTGGGGATGGTGGTAACACGTGGCTTTGGAAGGATCCATTGTTGACCGATATGCCACTGATTGTACGCTTCCCTCGAGGCGATGGTTATGGGCCTTCCTAGAAACGTGCGGCTCAGTACTGTTATTACGGAGGCGGGGTGGACTTGGCCAGGCCAATCGCGCAGAAGACAGTTGTGGTAGTCACAAGTATTAATCCAAAATATTTGGGGGTATTGCTTTTTGGTCGGATATGTTGTTCTTCGTCTGATGTTAGACGCTGTCTAAGTGATCAGGAAGAGGTGTCGGAATTATTTTTTGTATTGCCTATCTTTGTATGCAGTCTGATTGTACTGTTGATTTATTGTGTAAGATGAATGCATTTCATAGGCCAATCTAGGTATCATTAGCAGAAAGAACGCTGATTTGATGCATTGCCGTGTTTTCGACAAACACGAATAAACGAGCTGCCATGCGTGTTGTTTTGGAGGGGTATGTATGCTTTCACGAAGCATCGTCTCATGTTTCCTAATTGTCTTCTATGCTAACACCCATAAGATTTAATACAGGATTTATGAATACAATTAGAAAAGTGATAATGAAAATTAGAAATTCTATTTGTTTATCTAAAGGTAGAATTTCAAATGTTGGAATGAAAATACAAATTCTATAAAGCTATAAAAATAAAATATGGCACATGGTGAACGAATGTTTTGCTTAGTACACCTAAATGTGAGGGGGGCTGGGTATCCGCGCGATTCAGTTGGATACTCGATTTTTGTCACTTGTAATGAAGTTTCCTCACCTACACGCTTGCTCTGATACCACTTGTAATTCCAGATTATCCAAGAACACTTTGATAAAGACTAAAACTTTCGTTGAATACGTGAACAGTGTTTGGAGGCTTTGAGAGTTTGCGTACGTGAAGTAAATTAGCTAAATGGAAACCCAGATTAATTATGGTTAGGGTTTAGGCTTAAATACCTTGGAAAGGTATTAAGCCCATTGGGTCCCTAACAAGCCCATTACAACCACAACACTACATATAAATACATTTTAGAGAATCAGAGAAGACTTAGAATAAATACATTGGACACTTCTAAAATATTCCTAATATTCAGTCTTGTGTAGCATTCAATGATTTTAGGGAATCTGAACAGTCTCCAATGACAACAAAGCAGTCTTCCGTAGCATTGAATGATCTAGGGCATCTGAACAGTCTTCGATGACAACAAAGGGTGTGTAATAAAGCAGTTAACCTTTCTCAACACACAAATCACATACATGGAATTTTCATGTATCTGGAAAATGAAAACGACCCATCATCTCTCTCAGCGAGAGTGGAGCCCAAGAACTTCTTCGCCATCGATTAAACAAGAAAATCATTGTACATGGAACCCTAATCTGAAGCAGCAAAGAAATATAGATCTCCTCTGCAGTTGGCCGATCTTTTGATTTTTTCTGGAAACACTGATGTTTTCACTTTCAGATTCTAACAAAGCAGAATATCTTTACAACTTTTCATTTTCTTCACACAAGGTACAATTGCAGAGAACAACATGGTTGGGCGCATTCTATGTGAGTATACCTACAGGCGTTGCATTGGAATATGTTTATAGTGGAGTGTTATGTTAATTTGTCTGAACAATTCCATGAGCTCGAGAAGTTCAAAGATGGTATGCTAAACAAGCTATCATGCGTGTTGTTTGGAGGGTATGTATGCTTTCATGAAGCATCGTCTCATGTTTCCTAACTGTCTTCTATGCTACATTCCGTAAAATATGTTTTCCTTTTGGAGTTTTGGGGATGTCTCCTTTAGGGTTTGAGACGATAAGGCAACGGAGTTTTGCGAAGCGATCCGTTATTCTGTCTGGCATAATACAGTTGTGGTAGTCAGAAGTATTAATCCGAAAATATCTGGAGGTATTACTTTTTTGTTTGGATATGTTTTTCTGTCTGATGTTATTATTGTCAAGCTTTGTCTGACCAAAGATTGTCAAACAGTTGTGTGTAATTGCATGATTGTGAGGATATATAACTATATGGTTGTACTCCAACTGTTACATGACCACAAAAGAATATTCCTTCTGGAAATTTCAATACTCTTGCATTCTGCAATAGGAAACCCACATAGGTGCGTCAGCAATAATCATGCATTCTGCCAGCTCATGATTTGGGTTGCATGTTTATATTATTATAATTTTATTCAAATTGTTATTGTTGTTATTATTATGCAAGAAATTTCTACTTAAATAGTAATTCTTCAATGAAGCTGTACGTAAACTACGAAGTGGACGCTGTCCAAGGGTTCAGGAAAAGGTGTCAGAATTATTTTTGCATTGCCTATCTTTGCACGCAGTCTGATTGTATTTTTGATTTATTGGGCAGGATGAATGCATTTCAAAGTTCAATCTCGATATCGTTAGCAGAAAGGAACGTCGGTTTGGTGCATTGCTGTGTTTTCGAGATACACGAATTAACGAGTTGTCATGCCTGTTGTTTCGGAGGGGTATGTATGCTTTCATCAAGCATCGTCTCATTTTTCCTAACTTTCTTCTATGCTATATTCCGTAAGTTATGTTTTCCTTTTATAGTGTCGGGAATGTCTCCCTTACGGTTTGGGATGATAAGGCAACGGAGTTTCGCTATGCGATCCATTCTTCCATCGCGTAGAAGACAGTTGTGGTAGTCAGAATTATTAATCGAAAATATTCGGGGGTAGTGCTTTTTCTGATCGGATATGTTGTTCTTCATCTGATGTTAGACGCTGCCTAAGTGATCAGGAAGAGGTGTCGGAATTATTTTTTGTATTGCCTATCTTTGTATGCCGTCTGATTGTACTGTTGATTTATTGGGTAAGATGAATGCATTTCATAGGCCAATCTAGGTATCATTAGCAGAAAGAACGCTGATTTGATGCATTGCCGTGTTTTCGACATACACGAATAAACGAGCTGTCATGCGTGTTGTTTTGGAGGGGTATGTATGCTTTCACGAAGCATCGTCTCATGTTTCCTAATTGTCTTCTATGCTAATACCCATAAGATTTAATACAGGATTTATGAATATAATTAGTAAAGTGATAATGAAAATTAGAAATTCTATTTAGTTTATTTAAAGGTAGAATTTCAAATGTTGGAATGAAAATACAAGTTATATAAAGCTATAAAAATAAAATATGGCACGTGGTGAACGAATGTTTTGCTTAGTACACCTAAACGTGAGAGGGCTGGGTATCCGCGTGATTCAGTTGGATAATCGGGCCCTCATGATGAAGCAGCTGTGGCATTTGGTCAGCCGTGAGTCGGAGTCCATTTCGGTTACGTGGATTTTGACGACGAAGTTGCGCGCTAAATCCTTTTGGGATGTTAACCCCTCTCCTAATGATTCTTGGAGTTGGAGGAAACTACTTCGTCTGCGGCCGTTACTACCGCCCCTCGTATCTTTTCTTATTGGGGATGGTGGTAACACGTGGCTTTGGAAGGATCCATTGTTGACCGATATGCCACTGATTGTACGCTTCCCTCGAGGCGATGGTTATGGGCCTTCCTAGAAACGTGCGGCTCAGTACTATTATTACGGAGGCGGGGTGGACTTGGCCAGGCCAATCGCGCAGAAGACAGTTGTGGTAGTCACAAGTATTAATCCAAAATATTTGGGGGTATTGCTTTTTGGTCGGATATGTTGTTCTTCATCTGATGTTAGACGCTGCCTAAGTGATCAGGAAGAGGTGTCGGAATTATTTTTTGTATTGCCTATCTTTGTATGCCGTCTGATTGTACTGTTGATTTATTAGGTAAGATGAATGCATTTCATAGGCCAATCTAGGTATCATTAGCAGAAAGAACGCTGATTTGATGCATTGCCGTGTTTTCGACATACACGAATAAACGAGCTGTCATGCGTGTTGTTTTGGAGGGGTATGTATGCTTTCACGAAGCACCGTCTCATGTTTCCTAATTGTCTTCTATGCTAATACCCATAAGATTTAATACAGGATTTACGAATATAATTAGTAAAGTGATAATGAAAATTAGAAATTCTATTTAGTTTATTTAAAGGTAGAATTTCAAATGTTGGAATGAAAATACAAGTTATATAAAGCTATAAAAATAAAATATGGCACGTGGTGAACGAATGTTTTGCTTAGTACACCTAAACGTGAGAGGGCTGGGTATCCGCGTGATTCAGTTGGATAATCGGGCCCTCATGATGAAGCAGCTGTGGCATTTGGTCAGCCGTGAGTCGGAGTCCATTTCGGTTACGTGGATTTTGACGACGAAGTTGCACGCTAAATCCTTTTGGGATGTTAACCCCTCTCCTAATGATTCTTGGAGTTGGAGGAAACTACTTCGTCTGCGGCCGTTACTACCGCCCCTCGTATCTTTTCGTATTGGGGATGGTGGTAACACGTGGCTTTGGAAGGATCCATTGTTGACCGATATGCCACTGATTGTACGCTTCCCTCGAGGCGATGGTTATGGGCCTTCCTAGAAACGTGCGGCTCAGTACTGTTATTACGGAGGCGGGGTGGACTTGGCCAGGCCAATCGCGCAGAAGACAGTTGTGGTAGTCACAAGTATTAATCCAAAATATTTGGGGGTATTGCTTTTTGGTCGGATATGTTGTTCTTCGTCTGATGTTAGACGCTGTCTAAGTGATCAGGAAGAGGTGTCGGAATTATTTTTTGTATTGCCTATCTTTGTATGCAGTCTGATTGTACTGTTGATTTATTGTGTAAGATGAATGCATTTCATAGGCCAATCTAGGTATCATTAGCAGAAAGAACGCTGATTTGATGCATTGCCGTGTTTTCGACAAACACGAATAAACGAGCTGCCATGCGTGTTGTTTTGGAGGGGTATGTATGCTTTCACGAAGCATCGTCTCATGTTTCCTAATTGTCTTCTATGCTAACACCCATAAGATTTAATACAGGATTTATGAATACAATTAGAAACGTGATAATGAAAATTAGAAATTCTATTTGTTTATCTAAAGGTAGAATTTCAAATGTTGGAATGAAAATACAAATTCTATAAAGCTATAAAAATAAAATATGGCACATGGTGAACGAATGTTTTGCTTAGTACACCTAAACGTGAGGGGGGCTGGGTATCCGCGCGATTCAGTTGGATACTCGGGCCCTCATGATGAAGCAGCTGTGGCATTTGGTCAGCCGTGAGTCGTAGTCCATTTCGGTTATGTGGATTTTGACGACGAAGTTGCGCGCTAAATCCTTTTGGGATGTTAACCCCTCTCCTAATGATTCTTGGAGTTGGAGGAAACTACTTCGTCTGCGGCCGTTACTACGCCCCCTCGTATCATTTCGTATTGGGGATGGTGGTAACACGTGGCTTTGGAAGGATCCATTGTTGACCGATATGCCACTTCTTGTACGCTTCCCTTGAGGGCCGATGGTTATGGGCCTTCCTAGCAACGTGCGGCTCAGTACTGTTATTACGGAGGCGGGGTGGACTTGGCCAGGCCAATCACGCAGAAGACAGTTGTGGTAGTCACAAGTATTAATCGAAAATATTTGGTGGTATTGCTTTTTTTGGTCGGATATGTTGTTCTTCGTCTGATGTTAGACGCTGCCTAAGTGATCAGGAAGAGGTGTCATAATTATTTTTTGTATTGCCTATCTTTGTATGCAGTCTGATTGTACTGTTGATTTACTGGGTAAGATGAATGCATTTCATAGGCCAATCTAGGTATCATTAGCAGAATGAATGCTGACTTGATGCATTGCCGTGTTTTCGACATACACGAATAAACGAGCTATCATGCGTGTTGTTTTGGAGGGGTATGTATGCTTTCACGAAGCATCGTCTCATGTTTCCTAATTATCTTTTATGCTAATACCCATAAGATTTAATACAGGATTTATGAATATAATTAGTAAAGTGATAATGAAAATTAGAAATTCTTTTAATTTGTTTGAAGGTAGAATTTCAAATGTTGGAATGAAAATAATAAAGCTATAAAAACAAAATATTGCACATGGTGAACGAAAGTTTTGCTTAGTACCCCTAAACGTGAGGGGGGCTTGGTATCCGCGCGATTCAGTTGGATAATCGGGCCCTCATGATGAAGCAGCTGTGGCATTTTGTCAGCCGTGAGTCGGAGTCCATTTCGGTTACGTGGATTTTGACGACGAAGTTGCGCGCTAAATCCTTTTGGGATGTTAACCCCTCTCCTAATGATTCTTGGAGTTGGAGGAAACTACTTCGTCTGCAGCCGTTATTATGCTCCCTCGTATCTTTTCGTATTGGGGATGGTGCTAACACGTGGCTTTGGAAGGATCCGTGGTCGACCGATATGCCACTGCTTGTACGCTTCCCTTGAGGGCCGATGGTTATGGGTCTTCCTAGCAACGTGCGTCTCAGTACTGTTATTACGGAGGCGGGGTGGACTTGGCCGGGCCAATCGACGGTGGAATTCCTGGAAATCCAGCCTAGCCTTCCGTCGGTTTACCCTGACGATTGTGACACTATCTATTGGAGTGGCTCGAATACGGGTAAATTCTCTACAGCCTCGGCTTTGGCTGCCATGCACACGCCCCACGAATTGGTGTCGTGGTCAGCCTTGTTTGGTGGCGCTCTAAAAGTCCCGAGGTTCGAGTTTATCTTAGGGCTGGCCATCCGCGATCGCTTAGCTACTAGAGACAAGAATTGGGTGGCCCTCAAGGCTGGAACGTCAACTTGTGCGCTGTGTGATTTGAACAGTGTCGAGACAGTGATGCACCTTTTCTGTCGGTGCCCTTCTGCGAAGAGGTGCATGTCCTTCCTTTGTCGGTAGACGCGCGCTGGTACTGGCCGACTGATGACTGGAACCACAGTCTTGCTTGGGCTGCTATGAAGTGGCGCGGGCGGCACCTCCTTCATGTGGCCTACCTCCATGTCCGTCCTCCTTGGTGTATCATTTGTGGCAGAAGCGTAGTAACAGATGGCGGGCCAACCAACGACTTTCCCCAGAGCAACTGGTGGCACAGATCCTGGGCACTGCGACTATACGGATTTCGACGGTGGCCACCAAGTATCCTCTCCAAGTTGACGCCATCTGTCGGGTTTGGAGGGTTGCGTGGCCGGTGTAGGCTGCCTGTTGCGATACCTTGGTGGTTGGAGCTGATCCGAGGACCCCCCCTCTTGAGGAGATTTGTCACTCCCCTCCCTTTCCTCTCACCTTTTCTTTCTACTTTCCTCCGCCACCTTTGTCTGGTAACTTTGACTCTCTCTTGACCTCGCCTCTTCTAGTTCTCTCATTTCTTGTGTTGCAGGTCCTTGTTATTGGAGATGCGTTCGACGGTCCTTCCATCACGCGCTTGGGGAGTGGATATAACTCGCATGGCGTTCTCTCCCTCCCTCCTGGGCTCTAGCTCTATGGATAAACAGGAGTTGGCGTTTGACTGTTTGCCGACCAATTGTGCGGATGCGATGTCTCGCATTACTTTTTTCCGCCTGAAGCTTATCCAGTGCGATATTGTCTTCACTTTTGTGCGTCTGGCGCTTTGTAGCATCTTGCCTGGCTGCCCTGCTGGTACTACATCTGGTGCCAGGAGCCTATTGTTGGAAGCGGTTTTGGACACCCCCTTTTTGCCTTTGTTGGGACATTTTGCATTCTGCATTTTGTACAAGTTTTTGTTGTTTGTTTGTGTCTTTTGGCGTTGGTCTTGTTGGGACCTTGTGGGTTGTCTGGGTTGCCTGGTCTAGGTGCTGTCTAGTCGGTACTCATTACCGCATGGTGCGTCATGTGTGTTATCATGCACGCTGTTGTACTCCTGTTTTTCCTTTTAATGACATCTTTCCAAAAACGTTTTGCTTAGTAAAAGAGGAAAAAGACCTCAAACCACCACTTTGTCTTATCTCTATGTTTGTAATTTGTAGTACTTATTCAACGTATATACCAAAAGCATTAGTAAAGAAAAATAATACTAATGAATGGAAATTTGGTTACTTAACACTAAGGGAAGACTAATTTGTTGCCTACTAATCATTTGACATACTAAGTTATGAAGATTGATAAGATCAATTCCGAATTATAGGATTAATTTTTACAAGTGCATATAATTTGTTAGATTTAAGACAACTTTTGAGGCGAAAGTTTCTTACTTAATACTAAGGGACAAATATGAAGTTGGACATAATCATATTAAGGGACAAAGATGATTTGGACAAAATAAAATACTACTAGAGGAAATCAATCGCTTAATCAAATGTGGAAACTGACTTATCACGTTAAGATGAGAATGATTAGAGAGGTTACTAAAATAACTATGGAAGGAGTGAAGTTTGCTTACTCATGAGATAAAACTCGTCACTTTCTAGTGTGGTCAAGTCACTAAAACTCTCTAGTGTGGTCAAGTCATTAAAACGCTAAATATATATCTCAAACCATTTCAATTAGAGAGAACGTTTCATCCTATATCATACGAAAGTGACATAAGGAAAAATAATTCATATCATATGCATCACTATTTTCCAAGTCCTTAATTATATCTTTATTACATAAACTAAACCTCATGACAACGAATATCATAAGAAAGTGAGGAAGAGGAGAAAACGAGAGTGGAGATCTTAGAAAAACTCAATTTCCAACAAGAAGAAAAAACGATTTGAAGTAAGGTATATGAATTATCTATTATGCTTAGTATACTTAATTTATTGTTGATGGTTATATGCTTTCACGTGATTAAGGAATGACATAGGAGATTTCGAAGGTCATCATGTTTCAAATTCCAGATTTTGAGTTAGTCATATTAAATGCACGTTGATGTTTATAGGTGTAACTTCGGTATCAGAACAATGATTGAAACCCTTGAAGTTCGACTTATTTAAGTATATGATTAGTTTTGGACTTACGATGGATCTCGATGGTTGTAAGTTTTTGGCAAAGTCTTTTGTAGTAGGGTTTTCGAACTTGACGTTTCAGTTTAGGCATAAATTCGGTACTAGACATATGAAATATATTTAGGGTTTTCTTATTAAGAACGTTTCAGCAACTAGTAATGTTTTTGGCATAATGTCTATATTAACATCTATATTTTAACACCAATTATAACTAAAGAGACAAGGATGTCAATGGAAAATAATAAAATGTTTTCTTAATCCTAAGGTAACGTGCAAAAGCATGTATACGAGTATATATATATATATGTATATATATATATATATGATTACATGTGTGTGTGCGAGAGGAATTCCATCTGAAGACTAAAGAGGGAGGAATTTCGTTGGATAGCTATGTCCACATGCATACATGCATACTAGGAAAGTATTAGGTTAGGGAGACAATTTTCTGTACTTAGTACAAGGGGAAAAGGATGGATAATAAATTGATAGGTATGACTAATATTATATCTCGTGTTCAAGAACTCACACGTGACAACTAATTAATAGGTATGACTCATTATATATTATTCAAGAAGCAAAGTTCGTTGATTACATAGCCAAAGAATAAAAATAATAACTTCTAGAGTTAAAAAGGTAAATGAGTATTTAGTTGCTTAAGGATGAGGGTTTTCGATGTACCATATCTAAGGAACAAACTGATATCTCAAACATAAACATTCAAAGAAACAAAAGAACGAAGCTTTAGAATTGACTTTTCCTCAAGTGTTTTTTTTTGCGGAAGGAATAATGTAGGTAATTGTTATGAACTTCCTTTCAAGAAGAATTTATAAATGTGCATGGATTTATATTGTATTGAATAGGTGAGAGAGATATTATAAGATTTCGAAGGTCCAGCAGTCCAGAATCCGAGAAATAAACCTTAATTTATCAAAGCTACGGAGACTAGGTGGGTGAAATCCACCTACGGCACGTAAATATTATGTGAATTATTATGTGATATGTACGTGACTGCGTGCTTTGATGACTATGTGCTTCACGTCAATTCTAACTATTTTCATATGTGAGTTTTGCATACATTATCATTTGCATTTTTGCATGGTGAGTGGATGGACACGGTGGCACCTTACGGTGTTAGTGAGTGGGGTGAGTTGTGCCAATATTGGTGTTGGGCTGGGCCCGATTAATAAAATCCTGCCCCTGAACAGCGCAACGTGGCGATAGCGGAACCACGTTTTGAACTAAGCGGCGTAGGGTGACGAATATTTGATTTTCAAAATCTATATTCGACCCAGCGCCCTTCGGCTTCTCCTGAGGGCCCAAGATACTGCTCTGAGCCTCAAGAGACCATGTCTAATTCAAATTTCCCAAATTCAAATTTAATACAAATTTGTTCGAATTGATAATTTTATTTCAAACTAGTTCGAACAAAGCGGCAACCGGTAGCTTTTCGATTATTTGGCAACCGAAATGATCTTTGATCGATACCAAATTTTCTAGAATGATTCTACACTTCTCGAAGTTCGTAACGAGTGGTCTTTCGAATCATTCCGATGTTGTTTGGTATTTTTCGTAAAATCAAATTAGTGGTTCAAATTATCAATTGGACTAAATCAGCAGTCTGCAGTCTTTCTACAGTTTGATAACCGAAACGATTTTCTGATCGATACCAAATTTTTCAGATTGATTCTACACTTCCCAGCGATCGCAACCAGGGGTCTTTCGAATCATTTCGATGTCGTTTGGTATTTTTCGTAAAATCCAATCAGTAGTGTTCGAAACATACCGTTGGTGTACGTAATTGCACCTCGGATGGGTGTCACAGCTCCTCATCTGGTTCCCGGGGCCTCCGAGCTAGATCGTCGAGCCGATGTCCTTAATCAAACCTCCGAGACTGCTCCCGATGGCTAGATGTAGTTTGGTTCGGGCGTTGGGCTTTGTCGAACGATCCCGCGGCTTGACGTGGCTTGAGAAGTTAAAAATTTAAGCTCACTTTTGTTCCTTTTATTCTCTAGTTGTAGTTGAGATGAGAGCAAAAATGACCAAGTCCTTTTGCTTAGAAACTCCTCACGTTGGATTATTTGTGTTCTCATATGTTCCTTTGTAGTAAAATTCCACGACAATTATATTATTATTTTCCCTAACACTTGTCATGTTATTGAATGAATGAATCACTTGCCACCTCAACCAGTGTGGCATGAAATGGTATTGACACATGTCCAAGACCACCAAGTCAACATACATATTTTCATGTAATTCCATTTCGACCCCAGGTTTCCAAATTCTCAATTTAGTCCCTCAATTTTAAGTAATAAAATTATTAAATCCAATCTAATTATTTTTATTATAATTGAGCCCCACTTAGTTAATTAATTAAGCACTTAAGACAATCTTAAGTCCTAATATTTCCGTGACCCTCATCAGAACTTAACTAAATCGTCGACACCTCATATCAACTGTGCCACTACCTCACGAATCCCATTCGTTAGGTTCCAGAGAATAGCCCGTCGTTTTCCAAGGTCATTACCATTTTAAGCGCGACTCTCTAGGTCCGTCTCAACCGGCAGGGGAGGAATCCGCGAGTACCGTATTCGCCTAGCCAATCCCGCGGTACCGGACAGATCCCAGTTGAAAAAGAATTTTCATCTAATCGAAATTCGGGCGAACTGACTACGTGTATACATTTAAATACCTCTTACGCCTTTCACTTGCGTCCCGGTTAGGTGAGAGCCATGTAAATGTCAACCTCACTTACCCAACTCTATGTTATAATTGAGACTCAACCGATTATTTAAACTGCGCTCCATATCTAATACGAGTGAGCTTTCCAAGCTTCGATCGAAGGCTTTACAATCGTCATTCTCCAATCACATCATAGAACGTTAACCTATATTAATATAGGCAGTGAATCCCGATAGCAGTCAAAGTCCGACAATCATCTCCGTAAAGTCGGTTGCATTTTGTCGTTGGCCCGTGTTCCATTTCCGAACACTTGCGAGCCTAGCCAACTAGCGACAAACCGAAATCGCGAAAGCAAATCCGTCAATGACCCTATCGGCTGGAGGCTGCTATAGTCATTCATTCAATCATTGACAACATCCTAGTCATGTGATTGAGACGAATACGAGCCGTAGTCCGAATACGCAATCTCTCCGATCACCGATATCTCCATCGCGACCCACAACCTCTCAGGTAATGGGTTACACTACCAATACTATGTGGTCGTCAATGAATAAGTCATATTTGGATATCTAGTCACCCACCTAGAATCCTTAGACTTACGAACTTTTTATTTAATGATGAGATTAAGGATCGTCCGGTGTCTCCTCTCTCCTCCCCACGAGACAGATGTCAACACAAACATTTGGGTGTTATTTATTTATCGCACCGCCGGATGTCAAGCAGACTTTATATTCGATAAATTATAATAATGCCTTTATTATAATAAATATAATATTCACTACTTTATTTTGACAGTATATACAATAAAACTGTCTCGCGACCTATACATCATCGTGCGCCCTATGCTATTCCTAGTCCTCGTATGGCATTCCAAGGGCACACTCCCTAACAGCCTCCCACTTGCACTCGAATGCCACGTGCTGCGCCTAATGCCAGTCACTATGGTATCGTAGCCCCATCTTGTTCAGATGTTGTTCCATAACTGCCTGCGACAAGGGCTTCGTGAGCGGGTCCGCCACGTTTTCTGCGGTGGCGATTTTCTGCACGACGACCATCCCCTTTTCAACGAACTCACGTAGTACGTAATATTTTCTCTCAACATGTTTGGACTTTCTATGAGATCGTGGTTCCTTCGCTTGCGCGACAGTGCTGCTATTATCTCAGCAAAGTGTAAGCGGTCTGTCTGCAACTGGTACCACAGTAAGTTCCTCCAAGAACTTTTTCATCCAAACAGCTTCTTTAGCTGCCTCTGAGGCTGCTATGTATTCTGCCTCACACATTAAATCGGCAGTCGTGCTTTGCTTGGAGCTTCTCCAAGACATTGCCCTACCATGGAGCACATATACAGAATCTGAAGTAGATTTTCGGTCATCTATGTCTGACTGGAAGTCCAAATCGGTGTAACCATCTACTTTTAGTCCCGTTCCTCCATAGACCAGAGTTAAGTCTTTAGTCCGTCTAAGGTACTTAAAGGTATTCTTAACGGTTGTCCAGTGTGCTTCCCCTGGGTTTGCCTGAAACCGACTAACCACGCTCACAGCGTAGGCAATGTCCGGCCACGTACACAACATCGCGTACATCAAATTACCCACTGCAGATGCATAGGGTATCCCACTCATCATCCGCTTGTCTTCCTCACTCTGAGATGACAATGATTTCGACAAATGGATCCCATGTCGCATAGGCAAGAACCCTCTCTTATAGTCATCCATTCTGACTTTCTTCAGGATTTTCTCTAAGTAAAGGGCTGCGATATGCCAATCATTATGTCCGCTCGACCCCTGAACAAGTGAATACCAAGTATATACGTCCCTTCTTCCAGATTTTTCATGGAGAATTTGGTTGAAAGCCAAGCTTTCACCGACGAGAGCATCCCGATGTCATTTTCTATCAAAAGGATATCATCCACGTACAATACAAGGAACGACACCATACTCCCACTGCTCTTTCCATAGACACAGGGCTCATCTATGTTTTTTTTGTGTAAGGTCCCGTATATATAGATAATAGGCCAAGTATACAAGATGGGTGGGAGCAATGCTCCGCACAATCAGGAACATGCTACTGGATACAAGTCTAAAGGAAAGCATCCCTACTATCTACCAAGCCAACCCTCCAAAGTCGACGTATAGCCAAAGGTTGGAGGTCATACTTAGTGGATGTTCCACTAATTCGCATGATGGCCAACAGAAGCACACTCCCAACCAGCTGATCCGGGAACGTAGCAATTCCCTCCTTCCACCGCATGTTCCTTGCCTTCGAAATGTGGTAGACAAGAGATGCCAACACATGTCTATACGCAGCATGCATAAGATTTCACCCTTGCCATCTAGTCGCTGTCCACCGAATACCCTCACTCCACTCCCAATATGCCACGACCATCGAATGCGCCTCCTCAGCAGTCGAAGACAATGGCATGAAAATGCACAGTCGAAGAAAAGATGCTGGGTTGTCTCATAGTGCAACTCATCGCAAAGGACACAAGCCGGCGTACCTGCCCTCTGAGCAATCCATGGCTTATCTCTTGTCGCCAATCGATCTTGTATCCATATCCAGGGATGAACTCATGACGTGGAAGCTTTAACGGTCCGCCAAAAAGGGTAGCCCAACAAACTGGTTCCCATCTAAATCTAATTGCTTCCCTTGCCGATTTGGCAGTCATAATCCTCATCGCTGATCCTGTCCAAATCACTCCGTCCTGGTCTCCCCTAACCACCTGATGAAGAAGGCGGCTAATATCAACCCAAATCCACGCATCATTCGGCGAAATGGGTAGATCCCACACCGACCGAGAGTGTAGCCGTGTCCAATAAAGCCAGTCAACCCAAATCGAAATAGGGGCCCTCGTGAGTACACTCTAAAGATGCTTTATGAGAAGTGCCTTATTGTCTGCCTCGATGGATCTGATGCCCATTCCCCCCTCAGACACTGGGAGATAAAGGACCTCCCACGCCGCCTTAGCCGTCGACCCCCCAAAAGGAATTTCCTAAAGCACGTCTCCAGATCTCGGACAACGCCTTTTGGAAGCAAGAAAACCCCCGACCAATACGCATGAAGGGTCTGAAGAACCGACTTAACCAGCTGGATTCGTCCAGCATACGGCAACGAATGATTAAGCCATGACCCAATACGCTGATCCACTCGATGTAGTAACGGTGCACAATCAGCTATCGAAAGACGCGTAGTAATAAGTGGTACCCCCAGGTAGCGTACTGGAAGATGTCCCACTCGATATCCCATAAGTGAATGAACCTGCGAGGCCGATCCTTCTGCCCGTCGTGACAGGTAGAACTCGCTTTTTTCCGGGTTGGGGTGTAACCCTGACAAAGACGCAAATCAGCCAAGTGCCTCCTTTAGGACACCTATCAACACAGAATCTGCATGGCTGAAGAGAAGCAGATCATCCGCAAACGCCAGTGATGCTAGTCTCATAGATTCACAACGCTAGTGGTAAGTAAACCTCGGCTCCTCAGATATGCACAGGGAAACCATTCCATGAAGCACCTCCATAACCAATGTAAAAAGATACGGCGATATGGGGTCTCCCTGCCCAAGCCCCCTCTTCCCTGGAAACAACCCAACCACTTGGCCATTGAGGTTTAGTGAGAAAGCCGTCATCGTCACACAAGTCCTAATTCACCCAATGAAGGTTGGGTGAAATCTCATAGCCTCAAGGACGGCCAGTAAGAAGCTCCACTCCACCTTATCATATGCCTTAGCCAAATCGATCTTAAACATTGCTCGCGGCGGCCTCCCGTTCGACTTATAACCAAGACACAATTCATGGGCCAGTAATATATTGTCGCTGATGTGACGACCAGGAATGAACACCGTCTGCGTCCCATGCACCGACCTATGTAGGAATGTCTTAAGTCTGTTCGCCAAAATCTTGGAGATGACTTTGTATAACACATTACAACACGGAATAGGTCTAAACTCCATCGCACGGCGTGGCGTCTCAACCTTTGGGATCAGCGTGATAAGTGTACTGATCCCCTTAAGCAGCTTACCCATCACAAACGCCAATATCGGCGAGTATACGTCGCACACAGGCGATCTTATGCACGCTCGTACCTCACCTCTTACGTACTACGTATACGTGCAAATGCTCATGCCATATCCAGATTTATGCTATCATGCATATAAATAATCATGTCCTACATACACGTTTCACATAGCGGTACACTAGCACGTAATCCACATAATCAGACGCAGGCAAGTTACGTGTCGTAGTTGGATTTCTACTTACCTGTCGTCCAAGCGTACTTAGTATACGTCCTCGTTCGCTCCTACCGTTCAACCTTTAAATAAAAAGGGTCGGGAGGTTAATACCTTACTTTCTTGGCTGATTCGTCGAACTATTAATTTTCGTTATACTAGGTTGCTATTATTCCTAAGTCATTATATTCCGAAGGCTAAGGTATGTTAGAGTTCAATTATTCTAACTCATATGACTCGATTAAAATAGTTAGGATTCGGTATAGATCGAACTCCAATTGGTTCAATTCCAATTAAGTTTCGATCCCTAAGAAATTCTTCACCTATAACATTTCCATTCCTTACTCTCTAAGCTCGGCGAAAGTCATGTGTCTTACTAGGTTTCGTTTGATCAAACTCGTTCAATAGAATTTCTAAATCACACGAGTTTCGCCCGATTCAATTTAATAAAATTGATGTACCCTAAACCCTAGTTTCGACCGATGGTTTGTTATGGTTGAGTTTCGCCCGATTGATTATTCTAATTAGGGAGTTTCGCCGTGTCATTTCATCATCCTTACGTCATCATCATCATTTCGCTCGAAAGTACACATGCATTGAGGGTCTCTTTTGATCAATTTTGAGGGTTTCTGTCAGGACCCGACGTCCGACCTCGTATTTCGTTCGAACCCTATGTGCTAAATGGTATGTTGTCGCGCAAAGGCATGAAATTACGGATAAAATTTTTCATTTTTAAAACTGCGTACTGAAGTCTTACATACAAGTCAAAAGAATGTTCTACATTTTTCTGATCGTATCTACACAAAATATAAGTGCATGTGTGTGCAGCAAAAGCTTCCTATGCGCCCGGCCTTCACAGGTCGTCATCCATACACACACTCCCACCTCAAAAGCAGCCGGATAGCTTCAAAAGATCGGCCTCGCGTAAAAGTCGGATCGTCGGTACCTACAACACGTAACATAAACAATGAGCCACCGACGCTCAGTAAGCAGAAATTATGCATGTATGCACGTGTCCTAATGAACGACAAACCACGCCGTCGTTTTCTAATGCTCACACTCTTTTTCTTATACTCGTAATCTTTTCTCATACTCTTACTTCACACGGGCCCTCGGCTTTCAATCCCACTATGCGCCATCTTATAGAGATCTCAAGTGTGGAGGTTCACACACCAGAAGGTCACCCGAAGGAATCTTCCTACTCAGTGTGGCCTCCACGCGAGCGCTTCTCACTGGTAGCCAACACCGAGGCCACTAACCACGGAGGTCACCCGAAGGAATCTTTCCTTTCGCAGCGTGTGCCTCAGGCCGCATCCTCCAGGTTGCATCTCCCGCATACGGGGTATTTCCCCCAGCCTCTTATACAGGCCTTATAGCTTCATTCGCCTTACTGGCTGCATAGGGGAAGCCGTGACTCTTCATTCGAGTCGACACATACGCCAATATCGGCGAGTATACATCGCACACAGGCGATCTTACGCACGCTCATAACTCGCGTCTTATACACTACGCATGCGTGCAAATGCTCATGCTATGCTCATGTACGTATTCTAACCATGTCATCATGCACATAATTTAATCGTATCATACGTACACATTTCATACAAAATTCACGAGCATGTAATTCACCTAATTAGACGCAGACAAGTTACGTGTCGTAGTTGAATTTCTACTTACCTGTCGTCCAAGCGTAATTATAGTACTTCCTCGTTCGCTCCTACCGTTCGACCTTTTTAAATAAAAAGGTTAGGAGATTAGTACGTTGCCTCCCTAGCTAATTCGTCGAAATAATTTAATTCTGTCTTATTACTTATTTGGACTTGTATAAATTTTCTAGACTCCAATTTAATTTATTTGCGTCTTATTGCTTAAGTCCTTACATTTCAAGAGCTAAGGTACGTTAGAGTCCAATGGCCCTAATTCATATAGCTAGGCGAAAGTGATTAGGACTTGGTATCAATCGATCTTTAATTGGTTCAATTCCAATCAAGTTTCGATCCCTAAGAGATTTCTTACTTATCTCGTTTAAATTTCTACACTATAGGCTCGGCGAAAGCCGCTTGATTCTACTAGGTTTCGCTCAATTAACATCATCCAATTGAATTCCTAAGTGGTATGAGTTTCCCCCGAAACTCTTTCTCTATTTGCTTTCGATCGGAAGTCACATTTGATAGTCACTTTCGATCGAACTCGTTTATCAGATCTTAATTTCAATTCGTTATCTAGCGTGTATTAGTTTCGCCCGCAAGTGGAGGAGTTTCGCCGAGATATTCTTCGATCGAAACTCTCTCAATTAGCTAGTTTCGATCAATTGGTTGGGGCTTCGCCGTGTTTCTACGTCGGCATGACACCATCTTAGTTTCGATCGAAACTTTGCATGGGACAAGGTTACTTTCGATCAATCGCATGAATTTGATATTAGGTTTCGATTGATTTGGCTTATTCATTCGTCGATGTTGCATGGGCATGGATGGGTTTCGCCCGAAACCATGCATGTGGAAGGGGTTATTTTGATTCAATTGCATGGGCTTGGGGGTTGAGTTTCGCCGAGATCTATTTCGGTCGAAACTCCCCTTTCATTAGTTAATTTCGATTGATTTTATAGGTTGGACTTGAGTTTCGATCGATACTCATGTGTTAAAATGAGTTTCGATCGAAACTCATATCTTATTGAGTTTACTATTCAAAACCAATTTGAATCAATATTGAATTCATGTTTCTAACGTCGCCCGAAACATCAAAAATCAATTTCCTAATTTCGATCGAAACTCAACTATTCATTTGGTCGAAACTGCTTTCTTCCCAAATTTTCCAATCGGAGTTTCGACATTTCATCCCTTCTTGTTATCCAAATCACGTGATTCCCTCTTACAACAGAATATCTAGGTTCTAAGTTGTATATGATATAATTCCTATCACTGATTCATTCAATCGGGACCTTATTACGAGCTTATATATTATATTTAGGGTTTTTTCGAAATCTTCCTCAACTACTCTCTTTTGATGTCATTAATAGTCTCCAACTACACCTAGGGAACGAAATTAAAAGCTCTAAGGGGAGGTATTTCACTTACCAACTTCGAAATCCTTAGGCTAGTTGAGGAGCTTTTTGGTTCGACTATCTCTCGGCCTTTCTTCCTTCTCCTTCTCCTTTCGTTAGTTCTTAGGTGTGATTAAGGTGTTAAGATGGTTTAGATATTTTCCTTGGCTTTTTGTTGGATAGGGCATGGGTTTTCCTTGCTTTAGGGAAATTGGTCTCCCCATTTGGGCCTTTCTCACAATTTGGACCCATTATAAATTTCTTAGACCAAAATAAAATTCCTAGCCCAACTAGATAATTCATGGTCCATAGGAAATCTTGACCCATCAAACTTACATTCTCCTTTCACTCATATTTTTCAAAAATTTCCCCTTCATGCATTTAGGGTCTTCATGAGTACAAAAATCTTTGGCACTTAATTGCACGAAATTCACATATAATCACGAGCATAAAATTCATAGCGTCACGTGAGCATGCGAAATACGCGAAATAGATCATGAAATTACATACATCATACACGTAATTTATTGGCCGACCTATTTTGCGGGGACCGGGGCCCCATCCTCCCCCCTTAAGGAGGATTTCGCCCCAGAAATCAGCCCGTGTGGAATAACTCGGGGTAGCGAGTTCTCATTTCGTCCTCCCTTTCCCATGTGGCTTCTTCCGTAGATTGGTTTCGCCACAACACTTTCACTAAAGGAATATTTTTATTCCTGATTCTCTTGGTCTCGTACATCAATATCTCCACCGGGATCTCTTCGTAACTCAGATCCGGTTTCAATTGTTGATGTAGGGACTCATTTCTTAGAACATGATTCGGGTCGGCTAAGCATTTCCGTAGGGTTGAGACGTGGAACACGTCATGTACTTGCGATAATGATGCTGGCAGCTCTAGTTGATAGGCTACCTCACCAACCCGTTTTACTATTTTAAATGGGCCGATGTATCTAGGGCTTAATTTCCCTTTCTTCCCAAATCTTTTCACGCCCTTCATCGGCGATACCTTTACAAACACCGTGTCGCCTTATTCAAATTCTAGTGGTCGACGTCTTCGATCTGTATAACTTTTCTGTCGACTCTGTGCCGTTTGCATTCTTTCTCGTATTGTAGAAACGGCTTCCGTCATTTCTCGTACTATATCGGGGCCTAACATCGTCCGTTCTCCGACTTCGTCCCAATGTACTGGGGACCTACACCTACGCCCATATAGCGCTTCGTACGGGGCCATCCCAATGGTGACATGGTAGCTATTGTTGTACGAGAACTCAATCAGTGGGAGGTACCTACTCCAATTCCCTTTGAAATCGAGTACACATGCTCGTAGCATGTCTTCCAACGTTTGTATTGTCCGCTCGGATTGACCGTCCGTTTGCTGATGGTAGGCGGTGCTGAAAGACAACTTCGCTCCCGTTGCCTTCTGCAAGCTCGTCCAGAATTTCGACAGAAATCTGGAGTCCCGATCCGAGACTATGGACGATGGAATGCCGTGCAGTCGTACTATCTCTTGAATGTACAGCTCCGCGTATCGTTCCATGGAAAACATTGTACTAATTGGTAGGAAATGGGCAGACTTTGTTAGTCGATCGACGATCACCCAAATCGCGTCGTGCCCTTTCGTATTCCTTGGCAGTCCTACTACGAAATCCATAGTAATGTTATCCCATTTCCATTCCGGAATGGGTAACGGTTGCAGGGTTCCTGCCGGCCTTTGATGCTCGGCCTTCACCTGCTGGCACGTCAGGCATTGGCTCACGAATGTTGCTATGTCCTTCTTCATGCCTGGCCACCAGTAGTTTTCCTTTAAGCCTCTATACATCTTCGTTGCTCCTGGGTGTACAGAGTACGTTGTGGCATGTGCTTCCGTCATTATAGTCCTTCTTAGTTCAGCGTCGTCTGGCACGTACAGCCGGTTCTTGAAGTATAGTCGTCCGTCTTCCCGTATCATGAGGTCTCCCGTCGGTTGTTCCGGCTGTGCCTCTTTAATCTTCGCGTACAACTCGTCTGCTCCTTGTGCTGTCTTGATATGCTCTAACAGCGTTGGTTGCAGAGTTAAGGCTGCTAGCTGTGCCTCAACTTCGCCTAACCGTACGACCTCTACCTCCAGCAGTTGCAGTCTGCACCAACTGCTTTTCGGCTTAAGGCATCGGCTACTACGTTCGCCTTGCCTGGGTGGTAGTTGATTACGCAGTCGTAATCCTTGACTAACTCTAACCACCTTCTCTGCCTCATATTCAGCTCTTTTTGCGTAAAGAAATACTTGAGGCTTTTGTGGTCCGTGTATATCTCACACCGCTCTCCATAGAGGTAATGCCTCCAAATCTTGAGAGCAAAGACCACTGCAGCCAATTCCAAGTCGTGCGTCGGGTAATTCTTCTCGTAATCTTTCAGTTGACGAGAAGCGTACACTACTACATTCCCGTGCTGCATTAGTACGCATCCTAACCCGTTCTTCGACGCATCACTATACACCGTAAATTCTCTAGTTCCCGAAGGTATTGTGAGGACTGGGGCCGTCGTCAGCCGTTCGTTCAGCTCTTGGAAGCTTCGTTCGCATTCTGCGGTCCACTGGAACAGCGTATTCTTCCTGGTCAACTTCGTCAATGTAGACGCTATCTTTGAGAAATCCTTTATGAACTTCCTGTAGTAGCCCGCCAGACCGAGGAAACTCCGTACTTCCGTTACATTGGTCTGTCTGGGCCAGTTGCTAATGGCTTCTATCTTGTTCGGGTCTACAGAAATCCCTTCTCCGGATACTATATGCACCAAGAAGGCGACTTGGTCGAGCCAAAATTCGCACTTCTTGAACTTGGCGTATAGCTGCTTGTCCCGTAATATCCTCAGAACTGTTCTCAGGTGCTCTTCGTGCTCCTCCTTCGTCTTCGAGTAGATTAGGATGTCATCTATGAATACGATGACAAACCTATCTAGGTAGGGTTTGAACACCCGGTTCATTAAATCCATAAAAGCTGCGGGCGCATTAGTTAGCCCGAATGGCATCACTAGAAACTCGTAATGGCCATAACGGGTACTAAAGGCCGTCTCCGGGACATCTTCCTTCCGAATCCTTAACTGGTGATAGCCCGATCTTAAGTCGATCTTGGAGAAAACCGTTGCGCCTTGTAGTTGACCGAATAGATCGTCTATCCTAGGGAGTGGGTACTTGTTCTTGATCGTCAGCTTGTTCAACTCCCGGTAGTCAATGCATAATCGCATGGACCCATCTTTCTTCTTCACGAATAGCACCGGCGCTCCACAGGGAGAGAAACTCGGCTGTATGAACTCCTTCTGCATGAGTTCGTCGAGTTGGTCCTTTAACTCCTTCATTACCGTCGGTGCTAGCCGATATGGGGTCTTAGATACTGGCGCCGCTCCAGGTACCAGATCTATGGCAAATTCTATTTCCCGCTCGGGTGGTAGTCCCAGTAATTCCTCGGGAAATACGTCGGGGAAGTCCTTAACTACCGGCACTTCCTCGAATTTCGGGGAGGCGTTTCCTTCCGACTTGATAGCGAACACCAGATATGCTTCGCACCCTGATTTGATCAGTCGTTGGGCTTTTAACGCTGAAATCCTAGAGATCATAGTCCCTTTGCTAGTTCCTACGAACCTAAGGGGTTCATTCCCGTCCGTAGTGAGCGTGACTATCTTGCGGTGGCAGTCTATGACGGCTCCGTACTTCGATAGCCAATCCATCCCGGGGATCACCTCATAATCTTTCATGGGAATTATTATGAGGTCTATGGGCAGTTCCTTATCCCCGATTACTATTGGGCAATCCCGTATCACGTGGTTAGTTTGGGTGGGATTCCCATTCGGAACTGTTACCCTAAACTCGCACTCAGCTTGGTGAGGCGTGATTCCTACTCTTGCGACGTACTTAGTAGACGCGAACGAGTGTGTCGCTCCTGAGTCGACTAGGATGCATGTGTGGGTTTCATAGACGAGGAGAGTACCTGTTACCACGGCCGGGTTGTTTTCCGCTTCCTCAGAGGTTATGGTAAAAACCCTGGCCGGTACCCTTGGTGGTGCTGCCTGGTTTCCAGCTTGGCTTTCGGATCCACTTTCCGGACATGCCCTTAGATAGTGGCCCGTCATGCCACATTTGAAGCAGATGGCATTCTGGGAGTTGCAGGCTCCCGGGTGCCTCCGTGCACACTTCGGGCATACGGGTAGATCCAGTTGGGGTCTACCTTGGTTGGGGTTGAATGGTGGGGGTGGTCCTGGTCTGTTTTGGAACTTCTGCTTCCCGTCCTTAGAAATGAATTGCCGCTTCGGGTTGCCTCCGCTCCCTTGCGGCCCTTGTACAAATTTGCGCTTTGCTTCCTGGGCGAGCAATTCTAGCCTCGGCTTGTTCCGCCACAAGCGCCCTCGCAGCCACGTGCGCATACGTGGCTCCATGTATCCCGGCCATACTCACGTCTCTGTACAGCTCGGGTTTCAACCCTTCCATGAACCGCTCGATCTTGAGCGCGTCCGTACTAACCATACGAGCAGCGAACCTTGAGAAAGCTGCTCGAACTTCCTGATGTATTCCGCCACTGCCATTGCCCCTTGGCGGAGGTTGATAAATTCGTTCATCCTTTGGGCTCTAACAGGAGCGGTGTAGTACTTCCCCGGAAAGATCTCCTTAAACCGATCCCAGCTCATCGTTAGAGGATTTTCGATGGCTGAGATGGTATCCCACCAGTGCCCAACGCTCCCCCTCAGCAGGTAGGCAGCGCACATAACCTTCTCCGCCTCAGGTGTGCGGCTGTGCTGGAACATGTTTTCCAGCGTTCTTAGCCAATCCTCGGCGGAGGTGGGGTCTACAGCATCCTCAAATAGTGGAGGATTAAGCTTCCTGAACCTCTCCCCAATCATCTCAATTCGCTCGGGTGGGGGAGGTAAGTTGGCTGATTGTCCAGCAGCGTTTTGCTGTTGGATCAGCTGTTGGATCTGGGCCGATTGTTGCCGGACCACGTGAGTTGCAGGATGGTAGCATCCCGACTGTCGGTAGGGTATTAGGGTCCCTACCTTGATCCGACTCCGTACTTCCTTCACCCCTAAGTCTTACCATTTTCACCTATCCTGACAATTCCTAAGGCCAATAAATCAAACCATACAAACAATTCACATAACACGGTACTTACAAGCAAGGCCGCTTCCCCGCTTTTGATTTTGTGTGTATGGACAGTCTGGAGGACCTGTAACCGAAGCTCTGATACCACCCTATCAGGACCCGTCGTCCCGCCCTCATATTTCGTTCTAATCCTAAGTGTCTAATGCTTTGTTATCGTGCGAAAACGTAAAAATGCGAATAAAATTTTTCATTTTAAAACTGCGTGCGGAAGTCCTATATACAAGTCAAAAGAATGTGCAGCAAAAGCTTCCTATGCGCCCGGCCTTCACAGGTCGTCATCCATACACACACTTCCACACCAAAAGCAGCCGGAAGCTCCAAAAGAATGGCCTTGCGCTATCGGTAGATCACGTACTGTTGACCTTTTTGGTCCATATATGTTAGAGAGTTTTGATGAACGATGTAATTGTAATGACATTAGGTCTATAAAATAAGCAATTCGATTTGGGACAAATAAAATGTCTAAATTCATGATAATGTTCAACCATGCATTGCAAATGAGATGAAAATTGTTAAAGTGTTGAATATTTGGATTGCGTGTGATTCTGTGATGATTTGATGGAACTGTGTGATCGCATGTTATAGACAGTCCATGAGATAGGATATATCGTTCTGTGCTATATATGGAAATAATGCATGAGATATCCTACTGAGCTATATATGGAAAATATGCTGTTTATATATGGAAAGTGATATATCCGTTGATACCAGTTTATTCCTGGACGAAAATCATATGTACGATCCTTGCTTGTCTTGCACTGAATTAAAAGTGAAATATTAAGTTGATATCTTTCCTTGTGCTGATTGGATTATTATATTTAGGAAAGATTTGATTTGATTGACCTTATGGATAAAGTGCTCTTATATGGTAATGTGCTATAAACGGGTGATATCTCTGAAATAAGGAAAGTTGTGCCATGATGTGATAAATCGATTTATGTAAGCTCTGATCTGATTTTTGTGCTAAACATGGTAAATATATTGATTAAATGCTATGAGCTGTACATGGAAAACGTGCTGATGCCTTGCTATCTTGTGTGCCATACTTGGAAAGTGAATCTCGATTGACTCGTTACTATGAACTGATAGCAGGGAATCACTTATGAAAAGTTCCGATATGGAAAATATATGCGAAGTGGTTGAGAACGAAATTGAGCTTTTATATGGAATATAATTATGCTTTAATGTGCTATATGACCGTTGTGATGATTTATTAGAAGCATGATTTATATGGTATGATTGACTCGAAAGCTACATGGAAACTATGCTTGATTTGGTGATTATTGTTTGATATGACTTTCCATGTGAAGTGCTAATTGAAAAGGACTATATATAAGCTGCACTTGAGATTTTCGAGAAAAGAACAGAACTTGCGAATTTAAGCCTACGAGAGATATTTGAGCAGAGAGATACTAAGAGATTCCTAAGCCATTCACTTGCAATAGCTTTCTGCCTTACTGAGCGTTAACTTGCATATCCATCACTGAGCGAGTGATTTATCCGATATTCCATCATCCCCTGCCATATATTCTGTCTTCGGACGTGTTGTCTTCGGACGTGAGCAATACCAAGGAGGCAAGGTCGACGTTTACGCACACGTGAAGGGAAGGACAAGTCCGGGGGCCCTTCGGTAGCGAGCTGTGTCTGTCGGGATCAAGGAGATTCCGAGGAACGAAACTCGGCGTGTGGTAACCTAGTAGTGTCTAGTGTTCGACTTGTTTCGGTTGTGTATTGGGCTAACCAATCAGTTTTGTATCCAGCTACGGTGCATTATAGTGATTGGTTAAAATCTTGGGAAGCAAATCCCAAGGAGAGGAGTAAACCACAGTTGGGGATATAACCTCTATAAAAATCCTGTCTCGCATTTACTTTTCAGTTATTTCTTTATCGCTGTGAGACAGACCCGACGCACATCCGACGTTACTAGGATATATCAGACATACTAGTTACAAACATCAGTAGGCATATCTAAGTCACCACATTTAATATTTGTGAAAAGAAGCATCAAGTTTTATAAGCCTAATTCACCCCCCCTCTTAGGCACATTTATATCTTCATTTGGTATCTGAGCGGGTTACTCAAAGGACGGGCCTAACAAGCCTGAGTTAAAGATCTAATGGCTTCTTCGAGTTTTGATGTTTTTGCAGAAGGACAATCCCATTCTAGGCCACCACTCTTCGATGGAACAAACTATGCTATATGGAAAAATCGTATGAATGAATTCCTGCTTGCTACTGACTATGACCTGTGGGATATCATCACGACTGGACCTTACAATCCCAAGAAGGCGGATGGAACTCCAAAGAAAGGTTCCGAGTACGATGCAACAGACAAGCGAGGAATATCCTTGAATGCCAAAGCTAAGAACATGATCGCCTGCGCGCTTACAAGAGAAGAATACAATCGTGTGAGTTCATGCGAATCTGCCAAGGACATGTGGGAGATGCTTCAAGTCACACATGAGGGAACCACTCGAGTTGTACAAGAAAGAATAGCCCTCTTAACTCACCAATACGAGCTGTTCAAAATGGAGGACAACGAGACCATAAGCCATATGTACGCAAGATTCATGAACATCATAAATCAAATGTTCTCGTTGGGAAAGAAAATACCGGACGGTGAGAAAGTACGGAAGATACTGAGATCTCTTCCAAGAGAATGGAATCCCAAAGTAACTGCCATCTACGAAGCAAAGGACTTGGACGAACTTTCCGTGTCAGAATTGATTGGATCTCTTACCACCTACGAGATGACTCAGATCTCCATCAAAGAGAAACCAACGGTCCGAAGTCAACCAAACATTGCATTTAATACCGAACAAGAAAATGATTCTGAAGGTGAAGAAGAAACTGAGGAGGACCTAATGGAGCAGATCGCCATGCTGACCAGAAGGTTTGAAAAGTTTCGGATGAGAAGAAAGTTCAAGGGAAACTCCAAGTTCCAGCCTAGGAACAAGGGAATATCATCATCCGGGAACAACGTGCAGAAATGTTTCAAATGCAACAAGCCAGGCCACTTCGCCTCAAATGCCCTATGGAAAATGGTGACAAAAAGGTAAAGAAGCAGAAAGCAATGGTCACTAACTGGGAAGAGGGCGAAAGCGAAGAAGAGGAAGATCTCGCCTACATGGCCAATGATGATGATCAGGTATCTTCTTCATCCACTATTAAGAAAATTCTCTTTCTGAATGAATTATATGCTAGGCAAGATGAATCTCATGATAACGCTTCCTCAGTTTCTGGAGTAGATGAAAAGGAAGAGATGTTTGAATATTCAAAATGCAGAAAGAAGGATTAAGTCGCTCAACTCACAAGTAAAGAGTCTGATTAGGCAACGAGATGATGTAGCTAGAGAGAAGCATCAAACATATCTAGAAAATGAGCGTCTGAAAGCCGAGCTAGAAACTCTTAAGGAAGAAAAAGTCTTGTGTAATTGTGAAAAGCTTAGGAAGCAAGAAAATGTATCTAGAGACATGTCCGTTCTTGAGGAATTCTTAGAAGAAAACAAAAATGTTAGACTTTTTGTAGGACAACATAATCTCAACATGATACTCGATCTTCCTAGACATGTTGGTAATATAGGGATAGGATATTCCACAACACCTAGGCATGCTGCACCTTCACAAGATATTAAAAAGCCTAAATGTTTTTCATGCGGCCGTCACGGTCATTATGCTAACCACTGTTTCTTGAAGAAAGCTGATAAAACTAGATATATCTGGAGGCCAAAGCAGATTCCTAAGAATCAAGGTTCTAACACTGGCGCGCATGCGTTTATGAGATCACAGTCTGGGACAGATGATATAACATGTGTTAACAGGAGTTATTTTACCACTGACCTTTTAGGACCCAATCGAAGTTGGGCACCTCAGAAAAGAAATGATTCATGCAGGTACAAAGAAGAAAATCCAGCAAAAAGAACAAGTGGTACCTCGACAGTGGATGTTCCCACCATATGACAGGTGATATCAGTAAGTTTGTGTCGGTGAAAGCCTATGAGGATATGTCTCCTACGCCGACAACACTAAAGCTAAGATCATTGGGGTTGGAACTGTTGGTAACACTTTACATACTACTATAGATGACGTATGGTTAGTTAGGAATCTAGAACATAATCTCATCAGTATTAGTCAATTATGTGATAAGGGGTCATACCGTCACTTTTGAAAATGATAAGTGCGTTGTTAGAAACAATGATAAGGTACTGTTTAGTGCATCTAGGGATAGAAATATTTATTGCATAACTCTTGATGATATCACTAACCAGAACGTCAAGTGTTTAGCAGTTACACAGGATAACACCTGGTTATGGCATAGACGCTTAGGACATGCCAACATGGAATTACTGTCTCACATCACAAGCAATGCACTGGTACGAGGTGTTCCTGACATAAAGTTTGTCAAGGACAAAACATGCAAGGAATGCCAAATGGGCAAGCAGACCAAGACATCGTTCAAGGCAAAGAATGTGATATCCACATCCAGACCTCTGGAACTGCTGCATCTCGACCTTTTTGGTCCTGTTCAGACGATGTCTCTGCGAGGTAAAAGATATGCATTTGTCATCGTTGATGATTATTCCAGGTAGACTTGGGTGATATTCCTTGCACATAAGAATGAGGCACTAGATAACTTTGCATCGCTAGTAAAGAGACTTGGAAAAAGAAACGAACTTGTGTAGGATACGCAGTGATAACGGACTGGAATTTGATAGTAAATCTTTTGCATCATTCTGTGATCAGTATGGATATAGTCATTACTTCTCTGCCCCCATAACTCCCCAACAGAATGGCGTAGTTGAACGTAAAAATAGGGTATTACAGGAAATGGCTAGATCCATGTTACATGAGTATGATATTCCTAAACAGTTCTGGGCGGAAGCTGTTAGTACAGCTTGTTATGTGTCTAACCGTGTCTTCCTTAGGCCAATATTAAAGAAGACCTCTTATGAAATTTGGCATGGTAGAACTCCAAATATAAGTTACTTTCGTGTGTTTGGATGCAAATGTTTTATCTTAAACGATAGAGATAAGAGAGGAAAATTTGACTCTAAGGTTGATGAAGGGATATTCCTTGGTTACAGTCTTCACTCTAAGGCATATCGTGTTTATAATAAAAGGAAATTGACTGTTCAGGAATCCATACATGTTACTTTTGATGAGATACCTAACACAGATGCTACTGATGAGGAAGGTATAGATTTGCCCTGTGCATAATTACAGGATACTGAAGTTGGTAAGGATGATATTCCAGAAGACGAAAATGTAGAGACACTGGAACCAGAAGCTGATGAGCTACAACCTAGAAAATGGAAACATGCTTCCAGTCATCCAACAGATCAAGTGATAGGAAATATCAGATCTGGAATCAAAACTCGAGCAACTGTACGAAATCAGGATACAGAGGAATCTCATGATGTACTACTTTCAATGATGGAACCAAAAACAGTCCATGAAGCCTTGGATGATATATCCTGGGTCTCTGCCATGGAAGATGAGTTGGCTCAGTTCGAAAAGAGCCAAGTGTGGACACTCGTGGAGAGACCAGATGAAAAGTCCATCATAGGAACCAAATGGGTTTTCCGCAACAAACTCGATGAACATGGTAATGTCACAAGGAACAAAGCGAGGTTAGTTGCAAAAGGTTATTCCCAGGAGGAAGAAGGAATTTGAGATGAGCTTAATGGGCGAGCTGAACTACTTCCTTGGGTTGCAAATAAAGCAACTTGACGGTGGAACCTTTGTATCCCAGACTAAGTACAGCAAGGAATTACTGATCAAATTCGGGATGAACGATTCCAAAGCGATTTCCACTCCCATGCATCAGACCACCAAAATAGACAGTGACGAATCAGGTATACCAGTTGATCAAACGGAATATCGAGGTATGATCGGTAGCCTTCTTTACTTAACTGCTAGTCGTCCTGATATCATGTTTGCTGTTGGTATGTGTTCGAGATATCAGTCTGACCATAGGGAATCTCACTTGACAGCAGTCAAGCGTATACTTAGATATGTCAAGGGTACTGTCAATTATGGTTTGTGGTACTCTCATACGGAAGAATTCCCATTAATGGGATATTTCGATGCCGACTATGCCGGCTGTAGGGAAGATAGGAAAAGTACTAGTGGAACTTGCCAATTACTTGGAAATTCCCTAGTTACCTGGTCTAGTAGAAAGCAAAATGCTGTCGCCCTCTCCACAACCGAAGCTGAATATATGGCCTTAGGAAATTGTTGTCAACAAGTTCTTTGGATGAAACAAACCCTTAGTGATTTCGGGTTAAGTTATGACAAAATTCCTATTAGGTGTGATAGCACTAGTGCCATTAGTATTACTAAGAATCCCGTGCATCACTCTCGTACTAAGCATATTGAGGTAAAGCATCATTTCATACGAGACCATGTTCAGAAGGGGAATATCAGTGTGGAATTCGTAGGAACAAATGATCAGCTTGCTGATATCTTCACGAAACCCTTAATTGAGGCAAGATTCTGCGATATCCGTGATCGATTGGGAATTCTCGAGCTAAATAAGGTTAGTAAATCTGCCTAATTCTATTGTTCACTCTAGGTTATTCTATTTTAGATAGAGATTCATAGTTATTCTATCTTAAGATATTCATTCAGCCCTTAGAATATTTCCGTGGATCTTATAGATCTTTTCCTTAAGTATGATTCTCGTATTTTAGGAAGAAATTCGTAGTTATCTCTTCCTGGACATTCCTTCAGCCATCTAGTTTATTTTAGGAATATCCGATCTTCTGGATCTGCCCTTAAATGTGATCAGGTTATTTTAGGAAGGAACTCGTAGATATCTTTTAGCCGTTCAGTTATTTTAGGGAACTCTTTTATTTAAAATATATTCCCATCCAGTCCAGTCACATCCCTTCCTTAATTATGAGATCCCGTCAAATCAGTCTGATATTTCTGACAATCCTTAGAAATGGGATTATGTTATGTCAGAAAGAAATTCCCAATAATTCTATTTTGAGATACTCCTTTCAGCCCCCTAGATTACTTTAGGAATTTCAGATCTTATCCTTAAGTGTGATCGCGTTGTTTTAGGAACAAATTCATAGTTATCCATTTCTGAGATCATCCCTTAGCTATCCAGATTATTTTAGGAATTCCGATCATTTAGATCTTATCTAAAAGTGTGATTATATTAGGTTGAAATTCGTAATTATTCTACCTTGAGATCTCTTTTCAGCCGATAAGTTATTTCAGGAAATTCGGATATTCGAAATATCTCTTATTCAGCCTTTGATAATATTTTCCTTATTTAAAATGAGATCACATCAGATAAGTCTGCAATCTCTGACCGGCGGTTCACCTTGTTTTGAAATTCAAATTCGTTTTGGAAACCAAATCTTCTTAATTCTAGTTAAACCGAGCTTATCCTATCTCATTTTATCTCTTGGATAGTTGCCCATTTTTAAATGAAATCACTCGATACTTCTTCCTTTCTTACCTCAGAATTCGAACTTCATAGTTTCTCTTCTTGAAAATCATCTAAGTTATACTCCAGTTTTTAAGAGTTCCGATAAGATCACAGGGAGCTGAACAAATCTGCGATATCTGCCAGATCTGATAGTGATTCCAGCGTTGAGAACGTTTTCTGATGAGTTATTCCTTCGTCTTCTAGTTATTTTGCGCCACGTTTTCAGCCTTAAAGCCTTACTATATCCCTTTTTGATGCTGAAGGGGGAGAAGTCTGCGTAATTAATGATTGATATAAGGGGTCTAAGAAATGTCCTTGATATTCGAAATGATTTGTGTGCGATATTCCTTTTATGTGCCTATGATATATCTTAGTGCCTATGTGTGCTGACTGAATTTGCATGAAAATATCTGCACATATGCAAGGGGAACTTCATTGTGTGTGCATTCTGACTCTTGCCTATATGATATCTACCTATGCTCTCTGTGGAACTTTTATTTATGCTCTGGACAGTTGGAATAACCTCATTTAGATAGGGGGAGCAAACTAATGTAGCTTGGTAAAATTTCTGAAGTTCACTAATATGTTTGCCCTGATGCTTGAACGCTTTATATGGAATATCTGCATAAATGTTATGGAATATGTGCACTCACGAATGGAATAGCTGCATTTTTTATATATCGGTGATGCTTTTATGCGTTGCTCAATATTTTGCTCTGACCTTAGGATATATCAGTGATGTTTTTATGCTGCGATGCGTGAACTTATGCTTTGAAACAGTGATACTCTGATACTCATCTGCGCTAATTAACGTGTGTGAGATTTGTTGATAAGTGCTAAGTGCTTGCTGCGATGATTACATGATTGCTTGAACCATGCTTGGAAAATGCGCACTTAGGCAGGGGGAGCACACTCACGGGTAATTTCGAAATTTTTTGTATTTAAGATATAACATAGAAATTAATAGGATATATCCGCACTTAGACAGGGGGAGCAAAATTTGTTCATGATATATCTTATGCATGTCATAGAGATAACTGCACATAGGCAGGGGGAGCAAATGGGTATCACATGTGATTAAGAAATATCGTATGCTCTGCTTTGTGATTATGGAACACTTAGACATATGCGCTAGAACTTGCATAATCGAATATGCTTACTTGCTTCCGTGCTGCATCAATTACATGTCATCATCAAAAAGGGGGAGAATGTTGACCTTTTTGGTCCATATATGCTAGAGAGTTTTGATGAACGATGCAATTGTAATGACATTAGGTCTATAAAATAAGCAATTCGATTTGGGACAAATAAAATGTCTAAATTCATGATAATGTTCAACCATGCATTGCAAATGAGATGAAAATTGTTAAAGTGTTGAATATTTGGATTGCGTGTGATTCTGTGATGATTTGATGGAACTGTGTGATCGCATGTTATAGACAGTCCATGAGATAGGATATATCGTTCTGTGCTATATATGGAAATAATGCATGAGATATCCTACTGAGCTATATATGGAAAATATGCTGTTTATATATGGAAAGTGATATATCCGTTGATACCAGTTTATTCCTGGACGAAAATCATATGTACGATCCTTGCTTGTCTTGCACTGAATTAAATGCGAAATATTAAGTTGATATCTTTCCTTGTGCTGATTGGATTATTATATTTAGGAAAGATTTGATTTGATTGACCTTATGGGTAAAGTGCTCTTATATGGTAATGTGCTATAAACGGGTGATATCTCTGAAATAAGGAAAGTTGTGCCATGATGTGATAAATCGATTTATGTAAGCTCTGATCTGATTTTTGTGCTAAACATGGTAAATATATTGATTAAATGCTATGAGCTGTACATGGAAAACGTGCTGATGCCTTGCTATCTTGTGTGCCATACTTGGAAAGTGAATCTCGATTGACTCGTTACTAGGAACTGATAGCAGGGAATCACTTATGAAAAGTTCCGATATGGAAAATATATGCGAAGTGGTTGAGAACGAAATTGAGCTTTTATATGGAATATAATCATGCTTTAATGTGCTATATGACCGTTGTGATGATTTATTAGAAGCATGATTTATATGGTATGATTGACTCGAAAGCTACATGGAAACTATGCTTGATTTGGTGATTATTGTTTGATATGACTTTCCATGTGAAGTGCTAATTGAAAAGGACTATATATAAGCTGCACTTGAGATTTTCGAGAAAAGAACAGAACTTGCGAGTTTAAGCCTACGAGAGATATTTGAGCAGAGAGATACTAAGAGATTCCTGAGCCATTCACTTGCAATAGCTTTCTGCCTTACTGAGCGTTAACTTGCATATCCATCACTGAGCGAGTGATTTATCCGATATTCCATCATCCCCTGCCATATATTCTGTCTTCGGACGTGAGCAATACCAAGGAGGCAAGGTCGACGTTTACGCACACGTGAAGGGAAGGACAAGTCCGGGGGCCATTCGGTAGCGAGCTGTGTCTGTCGGGATCAAGGAGATTCCGAGGAACGAAACTCGGCGTGTGGTAACCTAGTAGTGTCTAGTGTTCGACTTGTTTCGGTTGTGTATTGGGCTAACCAATCAGTTTTGTATCCAGCTACGGTGCATTATAGTGATTGGTTAAACTCTTGGGAAGCAAATCCCAAGGAAAGGAGTAAACCCCAGTTGGGGATATAACCTCTATAAAAATCCTGTCTCGCATTTACTTTTCAGTTATTTCTTTATCGCTGTGAGACAGACCCGACGCACATCCGACGTTACTAGGATATATCAGACATACTAGTTACAAACATCAGTAGGCATATCTAAGTCACCACATTTAATATTTGTGAAAAGAAGCATCAAGTTTTATAAGCCTAATTCACCCCCCCCCCTCTTAGGCACATTTATATCTTCACGTACCGTGATCGTCGGTACCTACAACACGTAACGTAAGGATGAGCCACCGAGGCTCAGTAAGCAGAAATTATGCATGTATGCACGTGTCCTAACGATCGACAATCCACGCAGTCGTTCTCTAACGCTCATACTCTTTTTCTCATACTCTTTTCTTGACTCGTACTCTTTTCTTATACTCTTATTTCACACGGGCCCTCGGCTTTCTGTCCCACCGCCATCTTTAGAGATCTCAAGTGTGGAGGTTCACACACTAGAAGGTCACCCGCAGGAATCTTCCCTTACTCTGTGTGGCCTCACGCGGGCGCTTTTCGCTGGTAGCCAACTCCGAGGCCACTAACCTCGGAGGTCACCCGAAGGAATCTTCCCTCCGGTTAGTGTTTTACACGCAAGAAGGTCATCCGAGGGAATCTTCCCTTACTCAGCGTGTGCCCCGGGCCGCATCCTCCAGGTTGCATCTCCCGCATACGGGGTATTTCCCCAGCCTCTTATACAGGCCTTATAGCTTCATTCGCCTTACTGGCTGCATAGGGGAAGCCGTGACTCTTCGTTGAGTCGACACAAACGCCAATATCGGCGAGTATACGTCGCACACAGGCGATCTTATGCATGCTAGTACCTCTCCTCTTACGTACTACGTATACGTGCAAATGCTCATGCCATGTTCATGCCATATGCAGATTATGCTATCATGCATATAAATAATCATGTCCTACATACACGTTTCACATAGCGGTACACTAGCACGTAATCCACATAATCAGACGCAGGCAAGTTACGTGTCGTAGGTGGATTTCTACTTACATGTCGTCCAAGCGTACTTAGTATACGTCCTCGTTCGCTCCTACCGTTCAACCTTTAAATAAAAAGGGTCGGGAGGTTAATACCTTACTTTCTTGGCTGATTCGTCGAACTATTAATTTTCGTTATACTAGGTTGCTATTATTCCTAAGTCATTATAGTCCGAAGGCTAAGGTATGTTAGAGTTCAATTATTCTAACTCATATGACTCGATTAAAATAGTTAGGATTTGGTATCAATCGAACTCCAATTGGTTCAATTCCAATTAAGTTTCGATCCCTAAGAAATTCTTCACCTATAACATTTCCATTCCTTACTCTCTAAGCTCGGCGAAAGTCATGTGTCTTACTAGGTTTCGTTTGATCAAACTCGTTCAATTGAATTTCTAAATAACACGAGTTTCGCCCGATTCAATTTAATAAAATTGATGTCCCTAAACCCTAGTTTCGACCGATGGTTTGGTATGGTTGAGTTTCGCCCGATTGATTATTCTAATTAGGGAGTTTCGCCGTGTCATTTCATCATCCTTACGTCATCATCATCATTTCGCTCGAAACTACACATGCATTGAGGGTCTCTTTCGATCAATTTTGAGGGTTTCGCCCGAAACCGTTTATGAAATAAAGCCACTTTCGATCAGTGATGTGTCATGATATGAGTTTCGCTCGATGTTTCATGGGAGAGGGTAGGTTTCACCGTATTTCTATGTCAGCATGACATCATCCTAGTTTCGATCGAAACTATGCACGGAACAAAGTTACTTTCGATCAATCGCATGAAATTGATATTAGGTTTCGATCGATTGGGCTTATTCATACGTGTTCGCGTGTTCTTATGTCATCATGAGGTCATTTTAGGTTTCGATCGAAACCATGTATGAGCTAAAATCACTTTTGCTCGATTTAAACATGTTAGGACGAGGTTCGATCGAAACTCATGAATTTCCTAATTCTGCCATCTTTTAATTCGATTTGGTCGAAACCGTGCATGAAGAAGGATCTCTTTCGGCCGAAACCATGTGGGTTTCGCCGAGTGATTTCATGATCTTGATATGGAGTTTCGATCGAAATTCAGGACTTGTTTAATTTACTATTGGATCGATCGAAACTTAGTTTATTGCTTCCCTATTTTACCCGGAATTCTAAATTAAGCTATGTACTCTCGATCGAAACATTCATGTTCATCTTAATCGAAACTACCTTCCTATTATTAACCTCGTCGAACCCCTAGAGTCCCTCCTTTCTCTACTAAAATCGTGGGGTTCCTAACTTGGAGACAAGATTTACAAGTTCTAGCTCATGTATTAAGCTGTTAAATTCTTGCTCGTACAAGTAACAACCTAACACGAATTTATGCTCCTAAATTATGGTTTTCGTACACTCCTCAAGCTTAGTTACTAATATAAAACCAATACATCTAAAAATACAGAAATGGCGAAGTTACAAAGCTTAGGGAAGTGCTTCACTTACCAAATCTCGAAATCCTAAGCTAATTTGAGGTGCTTTGTGGCTTGGGAATTCTTCTCGTCTCCTCCCCCTTTCCTTGGGTTTTTGTTAGTTTTTAAAGTGGGTTATGGAGTTTTTAATTATTATCTTAGATATTTTACTTTAAACAATGTTAATAGGCATAGCTTAGGTGTGGGTCTTCCTTATTTTAGGGAACCTTGTCTCTAAGGTTTGGCTAAGTATGGATTGGGCCTAAATTAAAATTCCTAGCCCAACTAGATAATTCGTAGTCCAATTATGATTTGACTATCATTAGTCATTTTTCAAATATTCCTATTCATGAATTAGGGGTCATCATAGTTCCGAAATTATTTATAAGTATCTACGCATAATTCGCACATAATTTACGAGCACAAAATTCGTGGCATCACATGAGTGTGTATCATACACGAAACTAACGTGAAATCTCATACATTATACACGTAATTTATTGGCCGACCTAATTTGCGGGGACCGGGGTCCTACAGTACCCCATGCCGCCTTGAAAAACGCCACGGTATACCCATCCGGCCCCGGCGCCTTCTCATCCCCCATAGAGAAGAGCACCTCCCGTACTTCCCTCCCCTCTACAGGGCCAATCATGGATTGTGCATCTGCTGGTGAAAGCGTGCACGCCACAGCCCTCTGTACTTCTGCTACTGCTATCGACGTCGAGTGGATAGATCTGCCTAACAGATCCTGGTAAAACCCTATCAGCTCAGCCTCCACCTGATGAGGTTCTTCCAGCAAGGCCCCAGTCGCATCTTCTAATGAAATAATACGATAATGAGCACGACGCATGGCCACCTTACAAAAGAAGTAAGACGAGCACTGATCCCCATCCTTCAGCCAAGCAAGTTTAGCACGTTGCGACAGCGAACGGCACAGCCTCTCAAAGTCGTAAAATAGCCCCTAATGTGGATAGCGTGACGAGCAGTCCTGTGCCAAATCGAGGAAGTGCCTCGCCTCTATAACATTCGCAGCTAGATCCCCTTTGGCCCTCCTCATCTGTTGAAAGATCGGCTTCAACAGCTTCAAGCATTGCATAACTACGAACATAGGAAACCCACGGACAGGTATGCTCCAAATGCGCTGAACCTGCTCTAAGAAGGCCTCGTCCTTCGTCAAGAAATTTTCAAATCTAAATGTCCCTTTTCGTGGTCGCGACGTGACAGCGTCCAACAGTATGGGCGAGTGGTCTGACGACGATGGAAGTGCGCATCGACAGAACGAATCAGGGAATCGGGCAAACCACTGGGGATTGCCCACCATACGATCAAGCCGTCCCCAAACTCCTGCATCACTCCTCTGCTGATTGTACCACGTGTAAACCTAACTCGTCGTAGCTATAGTAGTAAGATCCGCCCCCACCTGGCAAGCTTGAAACTCCTCCATATCTTGCCTAGTTGGGGCTGCTCCTCATCCCTCACCCATGTGCAATATAGCATTGAAGTCCCCCAGGACCATCCATGCATCCGCCACACGTGTTTGGGACATAGTAACCAGTTCATTCCACAAAAGACGTTTGTCCTCCCTCCTGGATTGCCCATACACAACAGACACAAATATCGTCTCCCTCTTCTCCTTCAAGGTCACACGACAATGAACAGCCTTTGTCGAGAACTCAATAATATCCACCGTCAAAATCGAAGGGTCCCACTCAACCCAAATTCGCGTAGCTGGCCCCTCAGCGTAGTCGAAGAACCAGCTCCATCGTGATCTAGTGCCACTCGAAATAATCCCCGCATTAGACTCAGCCACACGTGTTTCCAGAACCCCAATCATACTCAACTGTACATGCGCTATCAACTCCACACCGCCCTCCTGTCGTCTTGTTTGTTAAGACCACGTACATTCCATGCTCCCAACGCTATGAATGCACCCCATCATGGCTTATTTATGTTTTTTTCAAATCCGAAGTTCCGAACTGCTTCATCGAAATGTAGGTTCCAGCTGCGAGAGGCCTGTTTCAGTCCGTAAATGGACCGATTCCGTTTGCACACTTTGTGAGCATCTGCATGCGACCCAAACCCTTTTGGCTGCTCCACATAGATCTCCTCCTTGAGGAATCCATTAAGGAATGCCGTTTTGACGTCCATCTGCCAAATATCATAATCATAGTGTGCAGCTATTGCGAACATTATGCGGATAGACTTAATCAGGGCTACAGGCGAGAAAGTCTCCTCATAATCGACTCCCTCTTTTTTGTTATAACACTTGGATAACAACTTGGCCTTGTACGTCTCAACTTGTTGGTCAGATCCAATCTCTCTCTTGTAGATCCATTTACAACCGATTGGTCTAAAACCGCTCGGTAGGTCTACAAGAGTTCCGACTTTGTTGGAGTACATTGAGTCCATCTCAGCCCGTATAGCCTCAACCCATCTCGTTGAGTCAACATCGGGTATAACTTGATCTAAAGTAGCGGGATCTTCTCTTAGAAGTCCCCTAGTCGCAACATAATCGTGTTCGACGTGTGACATGCCATACCGCTGGGGTTGGTGTGGCACACTTTCTGATCGTCGCAAGACTGGTTCGCTCAAACCATCCGATTCCAAATCCTGTGAGGGCATCTCAATCGACTGCTCCTCGAGAGTGACCTCTCGACCAACGCCACAATCTCGAATGAACTCTTCCTTGAGAAAGTGTGCGTGTAGGCCTACAACGGTCCTCTGATCTTCGTGAAAATAGAAAAGGTAGCCCATAAAGTCTTCAGGGTTACCTATGAAACGACCTTTCAGAGACCTAGACTCCAATTTGTCTGCCTTCAACTTTTTCACATAGGCGGGGCAACTCCAAATCCTTATATCTGATAAGCTGGGTAAACGACCAGTCCATTCTCACGGAATGCCGTGAGCGGTTGATGGTATACACCGCTGTCAAAAATGCGTATCCCCACAGTGACATCGGTAAAACTGTATAGCTTAACATAGAACGAATCATATCTAATAAAGTTCGGTTTCTACGTTAGTGGGTGTGCCGGGCGGAGTCATCTGTGATAATATACCATTCTCCTTCAAGAACTGGTCAAACTCGACACTCATGTACTCGCCTCCTCGATCCAATCGAATGGCTTTAATGAGTTTCGACGTTTGCTTTTCCACCAACGCCTTATACTCCTTGAACCTTTCAAGAGCATCAGCTTTATACCTCATCAGATACACGAGTCCGTTCTGATCGTTCGTGAAGGTAATAAAATAGTGGAAGTCACCTCGAGCCTTCACATTGAATGGCTCACAAACGTCCGTGTGAATCAAACCGAGAATTTCCGTGGCTCTAATAAATATCCCGGTGAAGGGTGATCGGGTCTATTACCTTGAAGGTAGGACTCACAAGTCGGATAGGGATCTGATCCCAACGGTTTCAAAATCCTATTTCCTCTAACTCATGGATCTTGCGTTCTCCAGTATGCCCTAATCGAAGATGTCACAAGTACCTCGCATTTATTCCTGACTTTCGTTTGTTTGTGACAGTATTCACAGATACGTCGTTTTGGGTATTTAAATACAAACCATTAAATAGTGTCTCATTGCAAACAGTTTTATTTCGATAGATAATGTGGCATGTATTATTATTAAAGTTAAATACATAACAATTCCTGCTCAGAACAGGAATGGAGACGATATTCTTAAAACCCCTCGGGAGTACAAGACAATCGTACAAATGCAACACATGGCCAGATAACAAAACGAGAGATCTTGATCCGACGTGGCTTACTGAGAGACTATCCCCGATTCCCACTTTCACCTTGATCTCCTGCTCCCCAAGCGCTCTACTTGGTCCCAGATCCTGCGTGGACACACAAATGTGAGTACTAGCTCCCGAATCCAATATCCAGGAAGTAGTGTATACAGATGTAGAACAAACCATTTATAAAACATTAAGTTCCTTACCTGACGCAGCCTGCTCACCTTTGAGCTTCGGACTGTCCCGCTTTTAGTAGCCCAGCGCACCGCAATGCAGACACCTATCCGTCGCCTTTACACCGGTCTGTTTCGATTTCCCATAAGATCTGTTCTTCTTAGAAACCTTCCCTGTTGGCTTGAGGTTGTTGCCGTTCTTCTTTTTGCCTTTATGGGGCTTCAAAGAAGTGGCGACAATTGCAGTCTGCTTTGCCCTCTTCATCTGACCTTGCGCCATTGCTAACTGATTCATCAGATCAGGAAGCATCAGCATCATACCATTTCAGATGATAGTTCACAATGAACGTGTTGAAGGACGGAGGGAGAGACTGCAAGATGAGATCGTTTTGTAATTCCCGATCAAATTAGAAATTGAGAGTCTCCAATCTCTCGATCATATGGTGATCATGTTCATAACATGTTCGCCGACGTTCTCACCCACAGACATCCTCGATCGAAAGAGGTGCAATAAAGCCACATAGCGAGTTGTCCTCGACGTCTCACCATAAAGCTCTTTCTAGTGTTGAACCATCGCTTGAGCGTCAGCCATACCCTCATCGCTATGCTGCAGCATGTTACTCATCGATTCGAGGACATGAGCCTTTATGAGTTGCTCATCACGCAGTCGCTTGTCATAAGCAGCACGAGCCTGTTCGGTTGCCCGTACCCCTGGGCCCAGCGGCAACTCGGAGTCAAGGATATACACTAGGTTCTCAATCTGAAGGAAAATCCTCAAGTGCGAAGCCAGTATGAATAGTTTGACCAATCAACCTATTCTCCTTGAGCAATATGTTTAAAGCGACAGACAAAATTTACACTGAGAGAAAATGCTCCAGAAAATAAAAAGGCCTAAGTTGATTGTATAGATCATCAATCGCGAACAAGGACTTCTATTTCGTTTGACTCCCACTATCTTTTCATAAACTCCATTTTCTCCCTTTGGATTTTTTGGAAGTTTCGCTGATAACTTCCATAGTGGAGTTGATGTCCCCGTGAGCGAATGCAAACCTCAACCTCTGTCATTTTATTGGTTTGTAGTGGCCCACGAAGTCGTGCTCCGCACGAATCCGACCTTGTCGAATGTCTCAACTTTCTTTGTCTCAGTCAGGGACCCCCGCCGACAAACTCTGAACAAGGCGGTGTGACTGTCTAAGTGCGACCTATCAACTTTGCTCAAAACGGCACACTTGAACCGTACATTTTACCGTACAGTGTGGTCTTGGCGAGCGGTGCTAACGCACAAGAGCAAGTCGAAACGAAAGCAAATGCAAGGCGCTGGCATACCCGAAACCAAACCTTGCATTAGGTTTCGTAACAACTAAACCTGAGCTTGATAGAAGACAGGGCATCCAATCCCTTTACTCACTTAGTATTTCATCGTGTTCTCATAGCAAGTCGGAAATTAAGCACGAGTACATAAATGCGATTAAATTCCTAACCTAGGAAATCAATTTAAATGGACAAATACGCGGGCTATTTCTAATCTGGTCCTATTACATGGGTCGTAAAACGACCGGGGTCTTCGATCTTCAAACGTCGACTCATCGTCACGATGGTCGTTGAACCCTCCAACCTCGCCTTGCGTCAAACGGCCGTAATTTTTTCTAACTTATCTAATAATGCGATAAAATACAAGAAGAGGGGAATTATGTGATCCATGTACATACCTGGGGCAGCAAACGACCCTTAAACAAATAGCCAGGTTAGAACCTAAGCCCGCGAAATGTCCCACATAAACATGCAACACATAATTTTGACGTCGAGTGCCCGACCGACTGCACGATCGTTCGTTCGCCACATCGGCTTTCGGGGCATTCAGTCGAACCATTCATGAGCCATAGCTCTGATACCACTGTTGAGGTAGGCCTGATTAATCGATGCTGGCCCCCGACCAGCGCAACGTGGCGATAGCGGAAGCGCGTTTTGAACCGAGCGGCGTAGGGTGACGAATTTTCAATTTTCAACATCTATATTCGACCCAGTGCCCTTCGGCTTCTCCCGAGGGCCCAAGATACTGCCTTGAGATTCATGAGACCACGTCTAATTCGAATTTCCCAAATTCGAATTTAATACAAATTTATTCGAATTGATAATTTTATTCCAAACTAGTTCGAATAGAGTGGCAACCGACAGTTTTTCTATTATTTGGCAGCCGAACGATTTTCAATCGCTACCAAATTTTCCAGAATGATTCTACACTTTCTGTCGTTCAATGAGGGGTTTTCCAATCATTCCGATGTCGTTTGGTATTTTCTATAAAATCAAATCAGTGGTTGAAATTATCAATTCGACTAAAGCAGCAGTCTACCGTCTTTCGATAGTTTGATAATTTAAACGATTTGTGATCGATACCAAAATTTCCAGATTGATTACACACTTCTTAATGATCGCAACGAGGGGTCTTTCAAATCATTCCGATGTCGTTTGGTATTTTTCGTAAAATCAAATCGTTAGGGTTCGAAACATACCGTCGGTGTACGTAATTGCACCTAGGCTAGATCGTCACAATGGTATGTCCTTGATCGAACCTCCGAGATTGATCCCGATGGCTAGACGCAGTTCGGTTCGGGCATCGGGCTCCGTCGAACGATGCCTCGGCTTGACGTGGCTTGAGAAGTTAGAAATTTAAGCTCACTTTTGTTCCTTTTATTCTCTAGTTGTAGTTGAGATGAGAGCAAAAATGAGCAAGTCCTTTTGCTTAGAAACTCCTCACGTTGGATTACTTTTGTTCTCATTTTTGCATGTTCCTTTTGTAGTAAATTTCACTACAATTATATTATTATTTTGCCTAACACTTGTCATGTTATTGAATGAATGAGTCACTTGCCACCTCAACCAGTGTGGCATGAAATGGAATTAATACATGTCCAAGACCACCAAGTCAACATGCATATTTTCATGTAATTTCATTTCGACCCCTGAGGTTTTCTAACTTCTCAATTTAGTCCCTCAATTTTAAATAATAAAACAATTAAATCCAATATAATTATTTTTATTACAATTGAGCCCCACTTAGTTAACTAATTAAGAATTTAAGATAATCTTAAGTCCTAACTAGGATGGGTGACCCCCTGGAAAGTCCTCGTGTTGCACCCTCCTTTTTTACGCGTGATAACATCCCTCGGGTATTAATTTTGCAATGAAGTGACGGTGTTACTTTCCACTCTCAACACCTATGGATTTTGCAAATATCAATTTTGTAAAAAATCACATGAATTGTGCTCCATAGTATATATATTTCATTGAAAATACGCGACATTTAGGACTGCGACGTTCGCGAACTGGCGTGGTTTCCGAGCAATGCCCGATCTTGGTTGCATACTTTCATTACATTTTCACCCGTAAAACCAAAACAACTACGCTCAATTAACTAAACGAGTGCGATCATACCAGCACTAATGCACCGGATCCCATCAGAACTCCGAAGTTAAGCGTGCTTGGGCGAGAGTAGTACTAGGATGGGTGAGCCCCTGGGAAGTCCTCGTGTTGCACCGCCCTTTTTTACGCGTGATAAATCCCTCGAGTATTAATATTGCAATGAAGTGTCGGTATTACTTTCCACTCTCAACACCTATGGATTTTGCAAATATCAAGTTTGTAAAAAGTCACATGAATTGTGCTCCGTCGTATATATATTTCATTGAAAATACGCGACATTTAGGACTGCGACGTTCGCGAACTGGCGTGGTTTCCGAGCAATTCGCCGATCTTGGTTGCATACTTTCATTAAATTTTCACCCGTAAAACCAAAACAACTACGCTCAATTAACTAAACGAGTGCGATCATACCAGCACCAATGCACCGGATCCCATCAGAACTCCGAAGTTAAGCGTGCTTGGGCTAGAGTAGTACTAGGATGGGTGAGCCCCTGGGAAGTCCTCGTGTTGCACCACCCTTTTTTATGCGTGATAAATCCCTCGAGTGTTAATATTGCAATGAAGTGACGGTATTACTTTCCACTCTCAACACCTATGGATTTTGCAAATATCAATTTTGTAAAAAGTCACATGAATTGTGCTCCGTAGTATATATATTTCATTGAAAATACGCGACATTTAGGACTGCGACGTTCGCGAACTGGCGTGGTTTCCGAGCAATGCCCGATCTTGGTTGCATACTTTCATTACATTTTCACCCGTAAAACCAAAACAACTACGCTCAATTAACTAAACGAGTGCGATCATACCAGCACTAATGCACCGGATCCCATCAGAATTCCGAAGTTAAGCGTGCTTGGGCGAGAGTAGTACTAGGATGGGTGAGCCCCTGGGAAGTCCTCGTGTTGCACCGCCCTTTTTTACGCGTGATAAATCCCTCGAGCATTAATATTGCAATGAAGTGACGGTATTACTTTCCACTCTCAACACCTATGGATTTTGCAAATATCAATTTTGTAAAAAGTCACATGAATTGTGCTCCGTCGTATATATATTTCATTGAAAATACGCGACATCTAGGACTGCGACGTTCGCGAACTGGCGTGGTTTCCGAGAAATGCGCCGATCTTGGTTGCATACTTTCATTACATTTTCACCCGTAAAACCAAAACAACTACGCTCAATTAACTAAACGAGTGCGATCATACCAGCACTAATGCACCGGATCCCATCTGAACTCCGAAGTTAAGCGTGCTTGGGCGAGAGTAGTACTAGGATGGGTGACCCCCTGGGAAGTCCTCGTATTGCACCGCCCTTTTTTACGCGTGATAAATCCCTCGAGTATTAATATTGCAATGAAGTGAGGGTATTACTTTCCACTCTCAACACCTATGGATTTTGCAAATATCAATTTTGTAAAAAGTCACATGAATTGTGCTCCGTCGTATATATATTTCATTGAAAATACGCGACATTTAGGACTGCGACGTTCGCGAACTGGCGTGGTTTCCGAGCAATGCGCCGATCTTGGTTGCATACTTTCATTACATTTTCACCCGTAAAACCAAAACAACTACGCTCAATTAACTAAACGAGTGCGATCATACCAGCACCAATGCACCGGATCCCATCAGAACTCCGAAGTTAAGCGTGCTTGGGCGAGAGTAGTACTAGGATGGGTGAGCCCCTGGGAAGTCCTCGTGTTGCACCACCCTTTTTTATGCGTGATAAATCCCTCGAGTATTAATATTGCAATGAAGTGACGGTATTACTTTCCACTCTCAACACCTATGGATTTTGCAAATATCAATTTTGTAAAAAATCACATGAATTGTGCTCCGTAGTATATATATTTCATTGAAAATACGCGACATTTAGGACTGCGACGTTCGCGAACTGGCGTGGTTTCCGAGCAATGCCCGATCTTGGTTGCATACTTTCATTACATTTTCACCCGTAAAACCAAAACAACTACGCTCAATTAACTAAACGAGTGCGATCATACCAGCACTAATGCACCGGATCCCATCAGAATTCCGAAGTTAAGCGTGCTTGGGCGAGAGTAGTACTAGGATGGGTGAGCCCCTGGGAAGTCCTCGTGTTGCACCGCCCTTTTTTACGCGTGATAAATCCCTCGAGCATTAATATTGCAATGAAGTGACGGTATTACTTTCCACTCTCAACACCTATGGATTTTGCAAATATCAATTTTGTAAAAAGTCACATGAATTGTGCTCCGTCGTATATATATTTCATTGAAAATACGCGACATCTAGGACTGCGACGTTCGCGAACTGGCGTGGTTTCCGAGAAATGCGCCGATCTTGGTTGCATACTTTCATTACATTTTCACCCGTAAAACCAAAACAACTACGCTCAATTAACTAAACGAGTGCGATCATACCAGCACTAATGCACCGGATCCCATCTGAACTCCGAAGTTAAGCGTGCTTGGGCGAGAGTAGTACTAGGATGGGTGACCCCCTGGGAAGTCCTCGTATTGCACCGCCCTTTTTTACGCGTGATAAATCCCTCGAGTATTAATATTGCAATGAAGTGAGGGTATTACTTTCCACTCTCAACACCTATGGATTTTGCAAATATCAATTTTGTAAAAAGTCACATGAATTGTGCTCCGTCGTATATATATTTCATTGAAAATACGCGACATTTAGGACTGCGACGTTCGCGAACTGGCTTGGTTTCCGAGCAATGCGCCGATCTTGGTTGCATACTTTCATTACATTTTCACCCGTAAAACCAAAACAACTACGCTCAATTAACTAAACGAGTGCGATCATACCAGCACCAATGCACCGGATCCCATCAGAACTCCGAAGTTAAGCGTGCTTGGGCGAGAGTAGTACTAGGATGGGTGAGCCCCTGGGAAGTCCTCGTGTTGCACCACCCTTTTTTATGCGTGATAAATCCCTCGAGTATTAATATTGCAATGAAGTGACGGTATTACTTTCCACTCTCAACACCTATGGATTTTGCAAATATCAATTTTGTAAAAAGTCACATGAACTGTGCACCGTAGTATATATATTTCATTGAAAATACGCGACATTTAGGACTGCGACGTTTGTGAACTGGCGTAGTTTCCGAGCAATGCGCCGATCTTGGTTGCATACTTTCATTACATTTTCACCCGTAAAACCAAAACAACTACGCTCAATTAACTAAATGAGTGCGATCATACCAGCACTAAGGCACCGTATCCCATCAGAACTCCGAAGTTAAGTGTGCTTGGGCGAGAGTAGTACTAGGATGGGTGACCCCCTGGAAAGTCCTCGTGTTGCACCCTCCTTTTTTACGCGTGATAACATCCCTCGGGTATTAATTTTGCAATGAAGTGACGGTGTTACTTTCCACTCTCAACACCTATGGATTTTGCAAATATCAATTTTGTAAAAAATCACATGAATTGTGCTCCATAGTATATATATTTCATTGAAAATACGCGACATTTAGGACTGCGACGTTCGCGAACTGGCGTGGTTTCCGAGCAATGCCCGATCTTGGTTGCATACTTTCATTACATTTTCACCCGTAAAACCAAAACAACTACGCTCAATTAACTAAATGAGTGCGATCATACCAGCACTAAGGCACCGTATCCCATCAGAACTCCGAAGTGAAGTGTGCTTGGGCGAGAGTAGTACTAGGATGGGTGACCCCCTGGAAAGTCCTCGTGTTGCACCCTCCTTTTTTACGCGTGATAACATCCCTCGGGTAATAATTTTGCAATGAAGTGACGGTGTTACTTTCCACTCTCAACACCTATGGATTTTGCAAATATCAATTTTGTAAAAAATCACATGAATTGTGCTCCATAGTATATATATTTCATTGAAAATACGCGACATTTAGGACTGCGACGTTCGCGAACTGGCGTGGTTTCCGAGCAATGCCCGATCTTGGTTGCATACTTTCATTACATTTTCACCCGTAAAACCAAAACAACTACGCTCAATTAACTAAACGAGTGCGATCATACCAGCACTAATGCACCGGATCCCATCAGAACTCCGAAGTTAAGCGTGCTTGGGCGAGAGTAGTACTAGGATGGGTGAGCCCCTGGGAAGTCCTCGTGTTGCACCGCCCTTTTTTACGCGTGATAAATCCCTCGAGTATTAATATTGCAATGAAGTGTCGGTATTACTTTCCACTCTCAACACCTATGGATTTTGCAAATATCAATTTTGTAAAAAGTCACATGAATTGTGCTCCGTCGTATATATATTTCATTGAAAATACGCGACATTTAGGACTGCGACGTTCGCGAACTGTCGTGGTTTCCGAGCTATGCGCCGATCTTGGTTGCATACTTTCATTAAATTTTCACCCGTAAAACCAAAACAACTACGCTCAATTAACTAAACGAGTGCGATCATACCAGCACCAATGCACCGGATCCCATCAGAACTCCCAAGTTAAGCGTGCTTGGGCTAGAGTAGTACTAGGATGGGTGAGCCCCTGGGAAGTCATCGTGTTGCACCACCCTTTTTATGCGTGATAAATCCCTCGAGTGTTAATATTGCAATGAAGTGACGGTATTACTTTCCACTCTCAACACCTATGGATTTTGCAAATATCAATTTCGTAAAAAGTCACATGAATTGTGCTCCGTAGTATATATATTTCATTGAAAATACGAGACATTTAGGACTGCGACGTTCGCGAACTGGCGTGGTTTCCGAGCAATGCCCGATCTTGGTTGCATACTTTCATTACATTTTCACCCGTAAAACCAAAACAACTACGCTCAATTAACTAAACGAGTGCGATCATACCAGCACTAATGCACCGGATCCCATCAGAACTCCGAAGTTAAGCGTGCTTGGGCGAGAGTAGTACTAGGATGGGTGAGCCCCTGGGAAGTCCTCGTGTTGCACCGCCCTTTTTTACGCGTGATAAATCCCTCGAGTATTAATATTGCAATGAAGTGACGGTATTACTTTCCACTCTCAACACCTATGGATTTTGCAAATATCAATTTTGTAAAAAGTCACATGAATTGTGCACCGTAGTATATATATTTCATTGAAAATACGCGACATTTAGGACTGCGACGTTCGTGAACTGGCGTAGTTTCCGAGCAATGCGCCGATCTTGGTTGCATACTTTCATTACATTTTCACCCGTAAAACCAAAACAACCACGCTGAATTAACTAAATGAGTGCGATCATACCAGCACTAATGCACCGTATCCCATCAGAACTCCGAAGTTAAGTGTGCTTGGGCGAGAGTAGTACTAGGATGGGTGACCCCCTGGAAAGTCCTCGTGTTGCACCCTCCTTTTTTACGCGTGATAACATCCCTCGGGTATTAATTTTGCAATGAAGTGACGGTGTTACTTTCCACTCTCAACACCTATGGATTTTGCAAATATCAATTTTGTAAAAAATCACATGAATTGTGCTCCGTAGTATATATATTTCATTGAAAATACGCGACATTTAGGACTGCGACGTTCGCGAACTGGCGTGGTTTCCGAGCAATGCCCGATCTTGGTTGCATACTTTCATTACATTTTCACCCGTAAAACCAAAACAACTACGCTCAATTAACTAAACGAGTGCGATCATACCAGCACTAATGCACCGGATCCCATCAGAACTCCGAAGTTAAGCGTGCTTGGGCGAGAGTAGTACTAGGATGGGTGAGCCCCTGGGAAGTCCTCGTGTTGCACCGCCCTTTTTTACGCGTGATAAATCCCTCGAGTATTAATATTGCAATGAAGTGACGGTATTACTTTCCACTCTCAACACCTTTGGATTTCGCAAATATCAATTTTGTAAAAAGTCACATGAATTGTGCTCCGTAGTATATATATTTCATTGAAAATACGCGACATTTAGGACTACGACGTTCGCGAACTGGCGTGGTTTCCGAGCAATGCGCCGATCTTGGTTGCATACTTTCATTACATTTTCACCCGTAAAACCAAAACAACTACGCTCAATTAACTAAACGAGTTATTATACCAGCACTAATGCACCGGATCCCATCAGAACCCCGAAGTTAAGCGTGCATGGGCGAGAGTAGTACTAGGATGAGTGACCCCCTGGGAAGTCCTCGTGTTGCACCCTTCTTTTTTACGCCTGATAACATCCCTCGGGTATTAATTTTGCAATGAAGTGACAGTGTTACTTTCCACTCTCAACACCTATGGATTTTGCAAATATCAATTTTGTAAAAAAACACATGAATTGTGCTCCGTACCATATATATTTCGTTGAAAATACGCGACATCTTGGACTGCGACGTTCACGAACTGGCGTGGTTCCCGAGCAATGCGCCGATCTTTGTTGCATACTTTCATTACATTTTCACCCGTACAAGCAAGACGACTACGCTCAATTAACTAAACGGGTGCGATCATACCAACACTAATGCACCTGATCCCATCAGAACTCCGAAGTTAAGTGTGCTTGGACGAGAGTAGTACTAGGATGGGTGACCCCCTGGGATGTCCTCATGTTGCACCCCCCTTTTTTACGCGTGATAACATCTCTCGGGTATTAATTTTGCAATGAAGTGACGGTGTTACTTTCCACTCTCAACACCTATGGATTTACAAATATCAATTTTGTAAAAAATCACATGAATTGTGCTCCGCAGTATATATATTTCATTGAAAATACGCGACATTAGGACTGCGACGTTCGCGAACTGGCGTGGTTTCCGAGCAATGCCCGATCTTGGTTGCATACTTTCATTACATTTTCACCCGTAAAACCAAAACAACTACGCTCAATTAACTAAACGAGTGCGATCATACCAGCACTAATGCATCGGATCCCATCAGAACTCCGAAGTTAAGCGTGCTTGGGCGAGAGTAGTACTAGGATGGGTGAGCCCCTGGGAAGTCCTCGTGTTGCACCGCCCTTTTTTACGCGTGATAAATCCCTCGAGTATTAATATTGCAATGAAGTGACGGTATTACTTTCCACTCTCAACACCTTTGGATTTTGCAAATATCAATTTTGTAAAAGTCACATGAATTGTGCTCCGTAGTATATATATTTCACTGAAAATACGCGACATTTAGGACTGCGACGTTCGCGAACTGGCGTGGTTTCCGAGCAATGCGCCGATCTTGGTTGCATACTTTCATTACATTTTCACCCGTAAAACCAAAACAACTACGCTCAATTAACTAAACGAGTTATTATACCCGCACTAGTGCACCGGATCCCATCAGAACTCCGAAGTTAAGCGTGCATGGGCGAGAGTAGTACTAGGATGAGTGACCCCTGGGAAGTCCTCGTGTTGCACCCTCCTTTTTTACGCCTGATAACATCCCTCGGGTATTAATTTTGCAATGAAGTGACGGTGTTACTTTCCACTCTCAACACCTATGGATTTTGCAAATATCAATTTTGTAAAAAAACACATGAATTGTGCTCCGTACCATATATATTTCGTTGAAAATACGCGACATCTTGGACTGCGACGTTCACGAACTGGCGTGGTTCCCGAGCAATGCGCCGATCTTTGTTGCATACTTTCATTACATTTTCACCCGTACAAGCAAGACGACTACGCTCAATTAACTAAACGGGTGCGATCATACCAACACTAATGCACCTGATCCCATCAGAACTCCGAAGTTAAGTGTGCTTGGACGAGAGTAGTACTAGGATGGGTGACCCCCTGGGATGTCCTCATGTTGCACTCCCCTTTTTTACGCGTGATAACATCTCTCGGGTATTAATTTTGCAATGAAGTGACGGTGTTACTTTCCACTCTCAACACCTATGGATTTACAAATATCAATTTTGTAAAAAATCACATGAATTGTGCTCCGCAGTATATATATTTCATTGAAAATACGCGACATTAGGACTGCGACGTTCGCGAACTGGCGTGGTTTCCGAGCAATGCCCGATCTTGGTTGCATACTTTCATTACATTTTCACCCGTAAAACCAAAACAACTACGCTCAATTAACTAAACGAGTGCGATCATACCAGCACTAATGCATCGGATCCCATCAGAACTCCGAAGTTAAGCGTGCTTGGGCGAGAGTAGTACTAGGATGGGTGAGCCCCTGGGAAGTCCTCGTGTTGCACCGCCCTTTTTTACGCGTGATAAATCCCTCGAGTATTAATATTGCAATGAAGTGACGGTATTACTTTCCACTCTCAACACCTTTGGATTTTGCAAATATCAATTTTGTAAAAGTCACATGAATTGTGCTCCGTAGTATATATATTTCACTGAAAATACGCGACATTTAGGACTGCGACGTTCGCGAACTGGCGTGGTTTCCGAGCAATGCGCCGATCTTGGTTGCATACTTTCATTACATTTTCACCCGTAAAACCAAAACAACTACGCTCAATTAACTAAACGAGTTATTATACCCGCACTAGTGCACCGGATCCCATCAGAACTCCGAAGTTAAGCGTGCTTGGGCGAGAGTAGTACTAGGATGGGTGAGCCCCTGGGAAGTCCTCGTGTTGCACCGCCCTTTTTTACGCGTGATAAATCCCTCGAGTATTAATATTGCAATGAAGTGACGGTATTACTTTCCACTCTCAACACCTTTGGATTTTGCAAATATCAATTTTGTAAAAAGTCACATGAATTGTGCTCCGTAGTATATATATTTCACTGAAAATACGCGACATTTAGGACTGCGACGTTCGCGAACTGGCGTGGTTTCCGAGCAATGCGCCGATCTTGGTTGCATACTTTCATTACATTTTCACCCGTAAAACCAAAACAACTACGCTCAATTAACTAAACGAGTGCGATCATACCAGCACTAATGCATCGGATCCCATCAGAACTCCGAAGTTAAGCGTGCATGGGCGAGAGTAGTACTAGGATGAGTGACCCCCTGGGAAGTCCTCGTGTTGCACCCTCCTTTTTTACGCCTGATAACATCCCTCGGGTATTAATTTTGCAATGAAGTGACGGTGTTACTTTCCACTCTCAACACCTATGGATTTTGCAAATATCAATTTTGTAAAAAAACACATGAATTGTGCTCCGTACCATATATATTTCGTTGAAAATACGCGACATCTTGGACTGTGACGTTCGCGAACTGGCGTGGTTCCCGAGCAATGCGCCGATCTTTGTTGCATACTTTCATTACATTTTCACCCGTACAAGCAAGACGACTACGCTCAATTAACTAAACGGGTGCGATCATACCAACACTAATGCACCTGATCCCATCAGAACTCCGAAGTTAAGCGTACGTGGGCGCGTGTAGTACTAGGATGGGTGACCCCCTGGAAAGTCCTCATGTTGCACCCTCCTTTTTTACGCGTGATAAATCCCTCGAGTATTAATATTGTAATGAAGTGACGGTATTACTTTCCACTCTCAACACCTATGGATTTTGCAAATATCAATTTTGTAAAAAGTCACATGAATTGTGCTCCGTAGTATATATATTTCATTGAAAATACGCGACATTTAGGACTGCGACGTTCGCGAACTGGCGTGGTTTCCGAGCAATGCGCCGATCTTGGTTGCATACTTTCATTACATTTTCACCAGTAAAACCAAAACAACTACGCTCAATTAACTAAACGAGTTATTATACCAGCACTAATGCACCGGATCCCATCAGAACCCCGAAGTTATGCGTGCATGGGCGAGAGTAGTACTAGGATGAGTGACCCCTGGGAAGTCCTCGTGTTGCACCGCCCTTTTTTACGCGTGATAAATCCCTCGAGTATTAATATTGCAATGAAGTGACGGTATTACTTTCCACTCTCAACACCTTTGGATTTTGCAAATATCAATTTTGTAAAAGTCACATGAATTGTGCTCCGTAGTATATATATTTCACTGAAAATACGCGACATTTAGGACTGCGACGTTCGCGAACTGGCGTGGTTTCCGAGCAATGCGCCGATCTTGGTTGCATACTTTCATTACATTTTCACCCGTAAAACCAAAACAACTACGCTCAATTAACTAAACGAGTTATTATACCCGCACTAGTGCACCGGATCCCATCAGAACTCCGAAGTTAAGCGTGCATGGGCGAGAGTAGTACTAGGATGAGTGACCCCCTGGGAAGTCCTCGTGTTGCACCCTCCTTTTTTACGCCTGATAACATCCCTCGGGTATTAATTTTGCAATGAAGCGACGGTGTTACTTTCCACTCTCAACACCTATGGATTTTGCAAATATCAATTATGTAAAAAAACACATGAATTGTGCTCCGTACCATATATATTTCGTTGAAAATACGCGACATCTTGGACTGCGACGTTCGCGAACTGGCGTGGTTCCCGAGCAATGCGCCGATCTTTGTTGCATACTTTCATTACATTTTCACCCGTACAAGCAAGACGACTACGCTCAATTAACTAAACGGGTGCGATCATACCAACACTAATGCACCTGATCCCATCAGAACTCCGAAGTTAAGCGTACGTGGGCGCGTGTAGTACTAGGATGGGTGACCCCCTGGAAAGTCCTCATGTTGCACCCTCCTTTTTTACGCGTGATAAATCCCTCGAGTATTAATATTGTAATGAAGTGACGGTATTACTTTCCACTCTCAACACCTATGGATTTTGCAAATATCAATTTTGTAAAAAGTCACATGAATTGTGCTCCGTAGTATATATATTTCATTGAAAATACGCGACATTTAGGACTGCGACGTTCGCGAACTGGCGTGGTTTCCGAGCAATGCGCCGATCTTGGTTGCATACTTTCATTACATTCTCACCCGTAAAACCAAAACAACTACGCTCAATTAACTAAACGAGTTATTATACCAGCACTAATGCACCGGATCCCATCAGAACCCCGAAGTTATGCGTGCATGGGCGAGAGTAGTACTAGGATGAGTGACCCCCTGGGAAGTCCTCGTGTTGCACCCTTCTTTTTTACGCCTGATAACATCCCTCGGGTATTAATTTTGCAATGAAGTGACGGTGTTACTTTCCACTCTCAACACCTATGGATTTTGCAAATATCAATTTTGTAAAAAAACACATGAATTGTGCTCCGTACCATATATATTTCGTTGAAAATACGCGACATCTTGGACTGCGACGTTCACGAACTGGCGTGGTTCCCGAGCAATGCGCCGATCTTTGTTGCATACTTACATTACATTTTCACCCGTACAAGCAAGACGACTACGCTCAATTAACTAAACGGGTGCGATCATACCAACACTAATGCATCTGATCCCATCAGAACTCCGAAGTTAAGTGTGCTTGGACGAGAGTAGTACTGGGATGGGTGACCCCTGGGATGTCCTCATGTTGCACTCCCCTTTTTTACGCGTGATAACATCTCTCGGGTATTAATTTTGCAATGAAGTGACGGTGTTACTTTCCACTCTCAACACCTATGGATTTTGAAAATATCAATTTTGTAAAAAATCACATGAATTGTGCTCCGCAGTATATATATTTCATTGAAAATACGCGACATTAGGACTGCGACGTTCGCGAACTGGCTTGGTTTCCGAGCAATGCCCGATCTTGGTTGCATACATTCATTACATTTTCACCCGTAAAACCAAAATAACTACGCTCAATTAACTAAACGAATGCGATCATACCAGCACTAATGCATCGGATCCCATCAGAACTCCGAAGTTAAGCGTGCTTGGGCGAGAGTAGTACTAGGATGGGTGAGCCCCTGGGAAGTCCTCGTGTTGCACCGTCCTTTTTTACGCGTGATAAATCCCTCGAGTATTAATATTGCAATGAAGTGACGGTATTACTTTCCACTCTCAACACCTTTGGATTTTGCAAATATCAATTTTGTAAAAGTCACATGAATTGTGCTCCGTAGTATACATATTTCACTGAAAATACGCGACATTTAGGACTGCGACGTTCGCGAACTGGCGTGGTTTCCGAGCAATGCGCCGATCTTGGTTGCATACTTTCATTACATTTTCACCCGTAAAACCAAAACAACTAAGCTCAATTAACTAAACGAGTTATTATACCCGCACTAGTGCACCGGATCCCATCAGAACTCCGAAGTTAAGCGTGCATGGGCGAGAGTAGTACTAGGATGAGTGACCCCCTGGGAAGTCCTCGTGTTGCACCCTCCTTTTTTACGCCTGATAACATCCCTCGGGTATTAATTTTGCAATGAAGTGACGGTGTTACTTTCAAATCTCAACACCTATGGATTTTGCAAATATCAATTTTGTAAAAAAACACATGAATTGTGCTCCGTACCATATATATTTTGTTGAAAATACGCGACATCTTGGACTGCGACGTTCGCGAACTGGCGTGGTTCCCGAGCAATGCGCCGATCTTTGTTGCATACTTTCATTACATTTTCACCCGTACAAGCAAGACGACTACGCTCAATTAACTAAACGGGTGCGATCATACCAACACTAATGCACCTGATCCCATCAGAACTCCGAAGTTAAGCGTACGTGGGCGCGTGTAGTACTAGGATGGGTGACCCCCTGGAAAGTCCTCGTGTTGCACCCTCCTTTTTTACGCGTGATAAATCCCTCGAGTATTAATATTGCAATGAAGTGACGGTATTACTTTCCACTCTCAACACCTATGGATTTTGCAAATATCAATTTTGTAAAAAGTCACATGAATTGTGCTCCGTCGTATATGTATTTCATTGAAAATACGCGACATTTAGGACTGCGACGTTCGCGAACTGGCGTGGTTTCCGAGCAATGCGCCGATCTTGGTTGCATACTTTCATTACATTTTCACCCGTAAAACCAAAACAACTACGCTCAATTAACTAACAAGTGCGATCATACCAGCACTAATGCACCGGATCCCATCAGAACTCCGAAGTTAAGCGTGCTTGGGCGAGAGTAGTACTAGGATGGGTGAGCCCCTGGGAAGTCCTCGTGTTGCACCGACCTTTTTTACGCGTGATAAATCCCTCGAGTATTAATATTGCAATGAAGTGACGGTATTACTTTCCACTCTCAACACCTTTGGATTTTGCAAATATCAATTTTGTAAAAAGTCACATGAATTGTGCTCCGTAGTATATATATTCACTGAAAATACGCGACATTTAGGACTGCGACGTTCGCGAACTGGCGTGGTTTCCGAGCAATGCGCCGATCTTGGTTGCATACTTTCATTACATTTTCACCCGTAAAACCAAAACAATTACGCTCAATTAACTAAACGAGTTATTATACCCGCACTAGTGCACCGGATCCCATCAGAACTCCGAA
>JAPQWV010002168.1:0-62335 GCA_027422505.1 Craterostigma plantagineum
GCATGGGCGGTTTGACCTTGAGCGAGAAAGCGTTCGAACTTGAGTGTCGACAACCTCGAGTACCAATGTCTTCTCGACGATTGGACTCGAGCCGGGTATAGCACCCAAGATTCGCGTGCCAGCGACTCGCCCGACGACCTTTTCGAGGACACCACCGGCACGGAGACAAGCGGCGGCAACGGTGGCGACGGCGAGGATTATTAGAGGCATTCGGCGAGGCGTGGACTCCACATCAACCAAACAAGTCCGAAAAAAGATAAGTATCCAACTCTTATATTTTTTTGCATACAAATATTTTTTATGTTTATATTGCTAACTAATGAATTGTTATTTCAGCTACTAATTTATTGAACAAGCCTAACGACGAAGCCCGAAAAAGATAAGTATCCAACTCTTATATTTTTTTGCGTACAAATATTATTATGTTTATTGGCTAACTAATGAATTGCTTTTCATGTACTATTTATGAAAAAGCCTATTACGACGAGTCACGACGAAGCCCGAAAAAAGATAAGTAAATATTTGTATAATACTTCTTGTTCTTTTTTAAAATTAAACTTATAATGTAAATCATGTTTATGCATTTTTTTATAGGGAACAAGATTACGAAGAAGAGGGGTTCGGTAAGTGCAAGTAAAGTTAGCAACGTGTGATCTCCGGATGCTTTGACGGATCATAATTGATAGTTGATTCGTTAAGGCTCCTGAGATCATACGCTGCTTTCTCGCCTAGACTTGCGGAAGCCCGACCGAAAAGTCGAAGAATCGTGGCTTCGCCCGTGATGGGCTTCAACAGGTGCAGGCGTCGGGCCGGGCGCGTTAGGTAACTTTCGCTTAGGACTTGGGAGTTCGGCGCCTGCACCTGTTGAAGCCTTTCTCGGACGAAGTCCCGAAAGAAGACTGATTTAATTTACATTTATGTATTGTATTGTAACTGATTAATAAATTTTGTAATACAATACAAGTTCTTTGTTAAAATGTTAAATGTAATTTTTTTAATTGTCTTGCAAATTATATAGTAGATTTCGATACATTATTCGATTTGACCAAATAATATATCAAAACTTTACACAAACACTAAGAATTTAAATATCTTTAAAAAAAAACGGCGGTTGTAAACGCCGACATCGCGGTTAGTCAACCGGGGGCGGCTAACCGGCAACCGCCCCGGGCGGTTAGACGGCGGTTAGTTCGATGGACTAACCGCCAACGCCGGTTACGGTTAAACCGGCGGTTGGGCAAGTCTAAGTACAACTCACGATTTCCCAACAATTGTCTTGTTCACGTAGACATGATGAAGACAATATTAAGACTTCAATAATATAGACATTACTGCAATCAATCATTCATAAACGAATTCAAGTAAACAAGAAGAAAAAATACTACGGTAAATCATTCAAATTAAAGGATAATCGCTAGGGTTCATCTAATCTCAAATACAGAGAATTTAGCTACTCATAGAAGATAGAAGAACAAGGAGAAACGAGATTGATGATAGAACAAACATTATCTCCCCTACGATTCGGCTCCGGTGCGTTCCCACGTTCTTCCCTATTTGCCTTCGAATTCTCCAATCACCTCTAAAGTGTGTTCTAGGGTTCTTGTGTCGTTCTAAGTCCCTCCCTTCGTCCCCAAAGGTTATATTATAATAATCGAGATCTTCTTTTTGGTAAGGATCCGCGGAGATTGGCTTAAGTGTGGCACTAGCTAGTTCTATAGATTATTGCTTTATCCTCGAATTTCTTGTCTGAAGACTCAACTCAACGGAATGCTACAACCTCAAAACTCCACTAAAAGTTATCATCGCCACCAAAACAGTATTGTCACTTGGTTTCTCGTTTGTTGCTACATAGAATCACCACAATTTGCACAGAACAAGTGAAAACATGAACAATATATTAAAGAGTGTGAATAAGGGCTTAGCATTCGTCTCTTCCTTCTACGAACCACATTCTGTCCGCGGCTGTGCTTGAGTTGAGACACGGAGACAGGGCGTAGATACATTTTTCAAATCTTGATCGTTGCGTTTATGTCATGTGGATTCAAGTAAAAAAACAAGCAACAAAGACCTGAGAAATAATGATAGGAACCTTGTTGTAAAACTCGGCCTAAGTGGTCGGCCGCCTAGGCGCTAGGTTTTTTTGGGAAAAAAATTTTGTAAATGAAAAAAAAAATATTATTGGGATTGACATTATTTACTTTGAAATATTAGCATAAAGAAATAATAAAAATTCGGGTATTGATTTATATCTGCACCCGCCTAGCTGTCTAGGTGCACGCCCCTCTCGGACACCCGACTAGTTGTCTAGGCGCTATGACCCACGGACGCCGGCAAACGAATTTTATAATATACGAATAGAATACAGGCAAGAAATTGTGAACTATAAAACATTTCTACCCACCAGTTTGACTCTTCTTCCAAGCATAAAGGTAGTAAGAAAAAAGGAAGAAATCCAAAATGGTCCCCGGTGTCTACTGCATGGACTAATTAGTCTCCGATGTTTTGCGTGAATCAATTTTGTCCCCAATGTTGTCGATTATTGTCCGCCGTTAGATGGTTGTTAATTTGGATGGAAAAGGGGAAATCGCAAAAAAAAAAAAGAAATTTTTTTTCTAAAAAAAGAAAAAGCCTAATATATTAAAATAAAATGAAATAAAGAGATAATAAAAAATATATTAAATGAATAAATTTAAAAAGAAAAAAAATACAAAATTAAAATAAATTAAGTAAAAAGAAAACAAAAAGAAGAGAGAATTGTTAAAACTAAAAAATAATAAAAACGAAAAACTAAGAACAAAAAGTAAAATCAAAATTTATTTATTAGAAAATAAAAAAATAAATAAAAAAATAAGGAAAAACGGGGTGCATCCGTCCCAGTATTTTCATAAAATTTCAGCGCACTTTTTATCCTTAATTTTATCTTTTTCTTTTATATTTAGTTCATAATAAATAAATTTTTACTTTTCTTTCATTTTATGTATAATTTCTATTTGTATTTTTACTATCTATTTTTTTTTATTTATTTTTATTATTTATATTTGTTTAATATATCATTTAATATATTATTATTCTCTCTTTCTTTTTTATTTGATTTTAATTTTATTGTATTTAATTTACTAGTGCTTTTCTCTCTCTCCCTCTATCTTTTTTAATATATTATCTTGCTTTTTTAATGCGAATTTATGATTTCTTAAGGAAAAGGCATTCCCTGAATTTAGCGGATCTAATTCTTAAGTGATATGGATGGACTGACACTAATAATCGATACACCCATTCTTATTACGTTGAATAATCAACTCATCTCAATTCTTACAAATATTCACCAGCATGGATCTCCTTAATTTCCATCACCAGTTTTGTTCGAGAAACTTAACCTAACCGAGACTAGACACAAACTCTTCAATATTTGCATCAGAACTTCCACCTTCGGCCATGGACTCTTTAGCCATTTCTTTCCACTTTCTGACATTCTTCATGATCTCATCGCTTCTGTCACCTTCTAAAACCTCGCTGATGCACCGAGCAATCTCATGACGATCAACAATCCCAAGATCGATATTATTTGAAGCCTTAATTCCATTTCCAAATATCCATAACGAACTTTGCGTTCGTGCTTTGATCAGTCCATTGAGGCATGGCCACCATCGGTATGCCCAAACACAACGCTTCTAATGTCGAATTCCATCCACAATGAGTGATAAAACAACAGATCGCCTCATGCGCTAATACGTCTAATTGTGGACACCACGAGATAATTAATCCCTTTTCGAAGGTCTCTTCTGCAAAATCTTTAGGGAGTTTGGATTCTTCAGATGCCCTGACAACCCAAAGGAAATTCTTGTTGCTTAATTTGAGACCCCATGCGAGTTCGTGCATTTGATCCTCTTCTAATTGCGCCATACTACCGAAGGAAACATATATGGTAGAATTGGGCTGACGTTCGTTTAGCCAATTTGTGCAGGCCTCGGACATGGGCGTGAAGATACTAACCCCATATTCCTGTCCTCGGGAAGCCTCTTGTCCAAATACATGGATGGGTATGGTCGGCCCGATTGCTTTCAGGGAGAAAGAAAGTTTCGCCATGTGATCTATCAACTGCATGGTTCAATACATATATAGTTAACAATTTATTATAGTATGAGACGACAAACTATCCGTTAGGACGTGTTTAGTTTAAAGTGTTGCTAGATCCAAACACAGTGTTACTGTTAGTTATAGTATAGATTGAACCACTAAGAAATAATTAAATCAAATATAGGGAAATAAAGTGTTGTACTTGCCTCTTCCTCCAACTTGTAGAATGTGTTAACTAAGAGCCAATCCGCTTTCTCAATGTTCCGAAACTGCTGATTCACAACCACGTCGAAAAGTGGTGGATATGAGCCATGCACGTACACAAACGAAAGCATGTCCATGGGTTCATCAACGGTAACCCTTCAAGAATAACTTCCTCACCTTCCTCGAGCGGAAGTTTCAACAATCCTTTGAACACACAATGATATATATGATCCACTGCACAAGATTGCGTGAAGAATGCTGCACCCATTAAACCCATCTCTTTCGCAACGTCCAATCCCCACGGAAGGAAAGAGTCGTAAATGAGACAATCCACGGGTCGACTCAACTCAGCTAGCCTTACTAAAGCAGGAGAACATCATTATGGAGAAAAATAAGTAATGTATAAATTTGATGCTCTTGTCATCATGAATGTATAAATAAATAATAGTGCTTACGTATGGCTTCTTTTAGGGTTTTTGATCCTACCGTCTCGAAGTTCCTTACATATTCTTCAACATTTTGAGAACTCGGGACAAAGCCTTCGTTTGAACCATCGGAGAAGATTTCGATGGGTATGTTGGTTGATGAAAACTGGGAACTTTTTGCCTGATAATCTGTGATTAATAACGTGATGGTAGTCTGCTTTTGAAGCAGTCTTTTGGCGAATTGAAGCATAGGGTTTATGTGGCCTTGGACTGGATATGGAAGGATCAGACAATGACGACGTCGCCTTGTAATTGTTTCTCTTCCATTGATCTAATTGACATCTTCTCCATAGTTGTCTTGAGTATATTTCTAACTAGCCACAAGACAAGTGCTTATATAGATAGATGTCTATACATGTTGTGCACGGATAGATAAATCATATATGGCTTATGATAAAAAAAATCTTATTACAGCTATTCAAAAGAAGACATGAGTATGGATCTTTTACGTTATGTAATAAGATCTTACTATCCGTTGCTTTTTTTGTAGTACATTAATCAATGACAATTCAAAGTATTATTTGTAGTATATCAATCAATGACAATACAAAGTAATCTAAGGATTACGATTTACTAGCGGTCAACATAAAGCATGAACATAGGAAAGGGTCAATAGGCTTTTGCTAAGATTACGGAATTGATATTTCTCAAAATAGAGAAAGAAAATAAATAAATACAGTAGAACGATTGAGTGCTATGGTTATCTATTTTATTTTTTTAAGCGTGTGGGTGGCTATAAAGGCTGCTCTATTGGTCTATCAGTTTCACGAAAAATTAATAATTTAAAAAATCATCCACTATCTTTTAATTACAATTTTTACTTAATTACAATTTTAATTACTTCTTATAGTTTTATAATCTATACTAGTATATTAAGTACACCTTATGTGGGCATAAAATAAAATTTAATTTCTACCTGGTAATTTAATGTTATTAAAGTATACAACATGCTAAAAATAGAAATGGGCAGTTTACTTTTAGGGGCTTTAATCTTGTGATGTTAATTTTTATTTTTATTAAGTATTGACACACCAATAGAAAGGTAATTTAAAAATAAAAATTGATTTGTTATTAAAGTAAAGGTTGAATTGTAATTAACTAAAAATAGTATGTTGATAATTAACTAAAAAAAATAGTAAGTAAAGGTAGTGAGTGATTTATAATTGACCAGTTTGTATTTTTTTATTTAATGTAGATAAAAATGGAGTGAAATTAAATGGTAGTTTTCTTATCTACAACATGGGTTAGTAATTCTTTTTTAATCAATGTTTAATTGTATATAAAACATGATTGGTTGAAACTTGAAATTGATAGACCAAATTAAAATGAGAAATTGACGATTTTTATGAGGCCTAGACCCTTTATAAAACAGAATAGATATACACAATTAAATTTATATTATAATTTCAATTAACTATTTTAAATTTAAGTAATTTTAATATTATAAATTTACATGCACACGCATTGATTGTGCAAAGAGTACTAGTTGATAATTGATATTATCTGTCACACCATAAAAGTAAATCAACGCAACTTATTGACATGGCACAACGTATTACCGGGTATTTTATGTTACTTGGGTAATTTATGTTAAGTGGGTAGGTTATTGTTCTAAGTATTGAATTAGTCACAAATGTATTAGAGGGGAGGATATGAAATGAACATCTTCTCCTTATTCCTTAAGTTCTTCTCCTATCCTCTTAACGTATCAGCGGTATTAGAGCCGACCTATTTCTTATATGGATACTCGCAACAATACCAATTCCAAGTTCCGAGCCGAGGTTATCAAAATCTTAGTGCGTTAAGAGGCGAGTATCGACCAATGCTACGTTACAAACAGTGTTTAACCGAGGCATTACGAGTCTCTCAAGATTCATGTGTATCTCATACGAGTGATTCGCACACTCCGAGAGGTACCGGAAACAGTAATTCCAATGGCATCGTTGGTTGACAAAGTTCTGTGGACATTCACTTGGAATGAAATCACCAAAGCCGTACTCTACTCTTTGGACCACCGACTATGAGGATCCGTCAGAAGCTCTTTCTTGCCTAAGACAAACTTCGACCATTGACGCTTATTAGGAGCGATTCGAAAAAACTTTCTCATCAAGGTGATAGTTTGCCGAAAAATTATCTTGTTGGAAGTTTTATTGCAGGACTTCGAGACGACATTCGTTTGGATGTAAAACGTAAGCAGCCGAAAACGTTCTCTCACGCTATTGGGGTTGTTCGTCTAACTGAGCAGAAAATTATGTTGCAAGGCGGAGGACTAGTGTCGAACTCTAAGCCAACATCGAGTATCTTAAGCCCCCACCTATCCAAGCGAACCAGGGTCCGAAAAATTCACTCACCTTTAAAAACACTACAAGTAAAGAGGCGCGAAAGCGTAGAGAAAAAGAGTTATGTTACTATTGACGAGAAGTACGTCTCACGCCATTGATGTTCACGTCCTCAAATGTTTATGGTTGACGATTACCCTGATTTTAGTTCTGTTGAAGACATTGTACATCCTACGAAGACATTTGAGTCTGCAAACGTTGATTTTGGTTGAAGATCTCGTACAATATATCCTTGCGGACAAGGATTCTTTAGGGGGAGGATTGATATGTTACAAAAGAAACCGTGTGTAACTTATGGTTGAGGATTGATATGCTACGATATTATAAGTTTCTTCCTATTGACCGAATCTGTAACCTCATATTCATTTTGTGTGGTTTGCTTGAACCTAAGTACCAAGGAACCATACATAACACTAAATAGGGAGCCGCCGCATACACCAACTATGCCTAACATGTGAAATGGGTGCAAGAATGTTGTGCTCAGTCTGGAAAACAATCATGAATTTGAAAGTACCAGAAATTCCTAGAGTCATGCATCATAACTACCAAGTTACTAAAGCTCATTATTACTACAATTACCGCAATCTCTTATCTATTAAAAATATTATTAAACTCAATGTAATTACTACCAATAGAGCTGTCAATTTGGCAGGGAGGGGCGGGGGCCCGCAGCCCGCAAAAGCCCGTAGCCTGGCGGAGCGGGCGGGCTGACCCGCCATTTGGCGGGACTTAAAAACAGAGGCCTGTTCCGCCCCGTGGCGGGCCAAGCTCGCCAGTTTTAAGGAAATAATTGGATATTTATTTTAAATTTAAAAAATTAATTGTACTAATGATATATTAATTAATTACGATATTATTAATAAAATAGGTGTAAATTGCAATTAATTATGTATTATTAATAAATGCGTCATTAATTATGGTATACTTAATGAATTATTAATTAAATTCCTAATTAATTTTTATATATTTAACATATATAATATTTTTTATATAATATATAAAAATAATAGCTGCCGGGCTGGCCCGCGGGCGCGGGCGAGCCCGCACCGCCAGGGCCTAAAAAATTGCATGCGGGCGGAATTGACAGGTCTAACTGCCAAATAATTAAAAAGTTTTCACTATGTGGGAATCGAACCCACCTCAACAAAGACCAAAGACTTGGAACTTTTACTTCAGCCCGCCGGGCCAATCAAATTAATGATCTCATTATTATATAAATAATTGACTAAATCCCCCTTCCCCAAACTATCTATCAACCAACTCCCTCATTCCTATTATATATCATCAAACTCCCCATTTCTAACTTTTATATCACATAACTACCTAATACAATATATTAGACAATTTTAGCCTTATAAGACAACAATATCACCAAAAAATATGTCAACACTACGGACAATTATAGTACCAATATACGTATGTTTGTAGTACCAATGTATGGATGTTCGTGGTACTTCTGTGAGCCAGTGTAGTACCATACGTAGGTTACTTGTAGTATCTTTTCCGTACCATGTGCTTATTGGAACTTCTACCCTAAATTGTAGTACCAATATACATATATTGCAGCCAATATACAGATGTTCGTGGTACCGTACCGTAAGCTAGTGTGGTACCATGAGTAGGTTACTTGTAGTACCAATATCTATGATAACAGTCACGGACCAAAATAATTCAGATAGCATCGAAAAATTTCTTACCCAAACTTGAAGTACCAATATGCGTATGGTTGTAGTAGCAACGTATAGATGTTCGTGGTACAATACCGTGAGCTAGTGTGGTACCATACGTATGTTATTTGTGATATCTTTTCCGTACCATGTGTTTACCACAAGTAGCCTATGTATGATTCTACACTAGCTCACGGTATGGTACAACGAACATTTATACACTGGTACAAAAATACGTATATTGGTACTTCAAGTTTGGGTAAGGAATTTTCGACGCCATCTGAATTATTTTGGTCCATGACTGTTACCATAGATATTGGTACTACAAATAACTTACTCATGGTACCACACTAGCATACGATACGGTACCACGAACATCTATATATTGGTACTACAGATATATGTATAGTGGTACTACAATTTAGGATAGGAGTTGCGATAATATACGTATATTGGTACTGCAAGTTTGGGTAAGGAAAGAGAAGTGTGTGAAAATTAGTAGATATTTATAGTTTCCTAAAGAACATACTTGGTCCTCGACGGTTTGTCCCATGTTCCGCATTTTCCGGCCTTGGTGCTCTCTGCTACAGTCCGCATCTCCCGCTCTCACGTTCTTTCTGCTCGTCTCCTTTATCCCACGTCTCTTGACTGCGTGCAAGAAGGAGGTCGTGCACGGCCACGATCCTTTACCCTCTCTTCCTCCTTCTTTAGATGTCCCAAGCAACCGTGCCTTGCCTTAGCGAAATGCCCATGTCCGGTCCTCGGGAAACTCTCTCGAAGGTAACACGCTCATCCTTCTCTTCCTCGAGATTGTTTACCCGCTTATCTCCCTCATCCGATATCCATATTTGAGGGTCACTCGGGCTAAATCCCCGAGGGACCACTAAAACACCCCTGGGGTGATTTCTAGAAGTCTCAAGGTGCCAACCCCTCAAGGAAGGAGACCATGAGGGGCCCAAATGTACCTCCCAGTGGCGGAGCTACCATTGGGCCAGTGGGGTCCATGGACCCCACTGAATTTTTTTTCCTTTAATTTTTTGCAATAGAAAATTTTACTTTAGTTCTAATTTCTATTGTATTTGTAAAATGACCCCACTGAATTATTTTACTACATCTAAACTCCACTTGATAAATTTTATTGTTTTAATTTGGACCCCACTAGGATGACATCCTAGCTCCACCAATGCTACCTCCCACATAATAATTCTTTTGAGAGGATGGTTAGTTTTGTTATACCTGACTTCAAGTCTTTTGTGGTTGACTTGATGAAAACCGAATGATGTCGCCGAAAAATGGATCTACCGCGTTAAACGGCCAACAAGCTCCTCCCGCCTAAACTTTGCCGCGAATTTCGCCTGAGGACTTGAAAACATGGTAAGGATTGGGGGTCGTTTGCCCTCTTGCCTAGGTCAAGAGGCTATTTCCTTTTTCCAGATGTAAAGTAGCATAAAAAAGATGATGTGTTTAAGTGTGTGCATGAGTAGTAAAAATGACAGAATAACGGTAAGATACGTGAGAAATCGATACCCGTTTTGAGCGGGCCTTGTGGTGCTTATAGGATCTTGGATTTGGGCGGTTTTCGGATGGTTTTACCCTCTTCCCGTGTTTCTCGGACTCGAGCCTTTATGTCCCACGTTCTCTTAAGCCTCCCCACCAGGGGCGGTTATTGGTTGCACGTTCTACTAATTCTGCCAGAGGACAGATCGTGGCGGTTTCGAACTTTGGAAGCTGAGTTCCTCGAAGTATGCCTCTGGCACAGGCATCGGGACAGAACCTCGAGGGAGCCATGTCCAACCTGCCATAAATGGCTCTGTCTGACACTTCGGTAGCCAAAGTCATCGGGCGACTTTTGTAGGGCTAGGGGAATTCATTTAAGGTCCCTGGGGTGCCTCGGGCAAAAGCCGCCTCCTATTGCGTTCGTCACCTTCTCGCTGGGGCTCCTCCAGACAGTCCGAGGCCATGTTAAGGGTAAAGGCCGTTTCTAAGATAAGATGGTTACGTTAGTTAAGGCGGGTCGGATATTTTGCCGCGGGGTATGTAATACCCGAGGGTAACACCGAAGGTACAAATAAATTGATAGAAAAAATAAAAACTCTAAATTGATGCTACCTCTCTAAGCACGATTTGGTGAAAAATGGGGAGGGAAAAAGAGTGAGCTCGTGAAGATTCATTGTGTTGATTGATTACGAAAATTCATTAACAAGTGAGGCCGAAATGTGTTGATTGGGGATTTATTATTGGAGCAAAGAATGAGCAAACTCTCTGCAAAAATTCATAGCTCGTGATTTTAATGGTTCAACATAACTGGTCAAGTCTGGATTTTGAGCAAGTGTGTTAACGGGGCCATGGCTTCTCGAAGGTGTCATGAATAGTTGGTGGTTTTATTGCCCAAAATGCATATATTTTTCAGCTCAAAAGTAAATATATTAATTATTTTTAACATAGATTCAGACACGTGTCAGTTCCGTTTCTATTGGGGCCATGTAAAAAAAATAAAATTAATAATAATTAACTGTAACATAATAAATAAAAACTATGTAAAAATTCGTTGCTAATACTCATCGAGAGAATAAAAACACTCATGAAGTCCATTGACATAAAAAACGTGTCCGAAAAAAATTTTCAGTGCTTAAGGATGTCTGAAAATGGCATTGCCCAAAAATGGAAATCTGCACCTATTGGAGCATAACTTTCGATCTAGAATTGAAATGACCTTGATTCAAGCTCCTTTGATTAGCCAACTTAATTATGTATAACTTTTATTCTTTAAGTTCTTTTTTATTTGAAGTCCATTGACTTCAAAAACGTGCTCGAAAAAAATTTACGGGTGCTTAGGGATGTTGTCCGAAATTGCATTGCCCAAAAATGGCAACCGGCACCTTTTTGAGTATAACTTTCAATCTAGAGTTCCAATGAGCTTGACACAAACTCATGTAAATAGTCAACTTAATTATGTATAACTTTTATTCTCTAAGTTCTTTCTGATTCGAAGTCCATTGACCTAAAAAACGTGCCCGAAAATTATGTATAACTTTATTCTCTAAGTTCTGTACAGAATTGGTAGTCAGTCTAATTTTGATCATAATTTTAGATATAGACATTGTTTAAAAAAGCGTAATGTCGCGCGCGATAAGGCGCTTTTCTTCAAAACGCGACTGCGTAATTAAAAAAACGCGTTAGCGACGGACAATCCGCCGCAAGTCCGTCTCCTTTATGTGGCAATGATTGTTTTTTATTTCCTTCCCCACGGAATTGACGGCAAAATACACTATTATTGAGAGAGAGAGAGAGATTGTGGTGTGGCACGTGATGTGACGTGTTTGACTAATATTCTTTTATTTATTTTTTATATTTTTTTTACTTTTTAATTATTTCCTCCAAATGATAAAAACAATTATTTAATGTAATTTATGCGATAAAAATAAATAAATTCGTCTATTTTATTCTTTGTTTAGCAGTGATCAAAATGACATGCATATCTTATATTTTTCGATATCCATAAGAATTATTTTATAAATACTACATTTTAAGTGCTCCCTAAAATTTAATTAATTATTTTTCAATATTGTTTAAATATGATGATGTACATGAATTGTTTGTTAATAAAATTTTATGTATATTTTTATTGTTTGGTATATATATTATTAGGTTTTACATATATTATTTAATCCAGATTTTATATAAAGCTAACTGTATAGTGTGCTTATTGTTAATAATGTTATAAATTATATTTCTTAACGTAATAAAGACCTGTCCGAAATACTCACGCAATATGCTACGCTATTTACGCTACGCGCTATCAGAACTGAAACGCGACGCGTTGCGCTATGCGTGTTTTAAAACACTGGATATAGAGTACCAAGGATTCTTATTCAAAGTTCTCTGACAGATAAAATTAATTATCCGTAACTTACATTCTTGAAGTTTCCTAAATTTCGAAGTGTATCAACTTCAAAATGAGCATGAACAGAGGACTTGGGCTATTGGTTAGTTAAAGTGAACATATACACTTTTTATTCCGAGATTCATGTTTCTTCCATGAATAGTGCTTACATGAATATTAGCTATTTATTACAATCCAGATGGTCGACGTAACATAAATGATTCAACAAAATTAAAGGCATCTTCAATAATCTTAAACGTAAACCCTATGTTGTTTACTGATTTCCTGCAATAACAGTTTAACAGTAATCAGCAACAATTGAATAGGAGAAAAAAACAGAAGTTGATATGTATGTGACAAGCGAATAAAATACGAGTAACAGAATACATAGTCACAATAACAATTTAATATGTAAACACGCTACATTCACTAAATATATGAATTTACGAAGTTTTGGATAGAAATATATTAGTTTAGGTTATGATTTACGTGGAGGTTATGTTGGAATTGAAGAAGTTGAAATATATAATATGAAAAACAAGTAGCACTCTTCTTGAAAGGATGATCATGCTTCTACGAAATTGATTCTACTTAATCAAAATGTTGTGGATATGAACTATTAGTGTTTGTTACAATCCAGATGGTCGACCTAACATAAATGATTCAACAAAACTAATGACACTTCAATTAATCATAAACGTAAACCCTATGTTGTTTACTAATATCCTGCAGTAACAGTTTAAGAATACCCAGCAACAATTGAAGAGGATAAAAAAACTGAAGTCGATATGAAGGTAACAAGCAATACAATACGAGTAACAGAATACATAATTACAATAACAATTTAATATATAATTAGTTGAGATTATGATTTTCAAATTTTATATAAACACGCTACATTCACTAAAATATATGAATTTGCGAACTTTTAGATGAAAATATATTAGTTTAGGTTATGATTTTCGTGGAGGTTATGTTAGAATTGAAGAAGTTGAAGTATATAGCATGGAAAACAAGTAGCACTCTTCTTGAAAGGATGATCATGCTTCTACGAAATTAATTCTACTTACCCAAAACGTTGTGGATATGAACTATTAATTATTTATTACAATCCAGATGGTCGACCTAACATAAAGATTCAACAAAATTAATAGCATCTTCATTAATCTTAAATGTAAACCCTATGTTGTTTATTGATTTCCAGCAGTAACAGTTTAACAATGATCAGAAACAATTTAGTAAGAGAAAAAGACATAAGTAGATGTGTAGGTAATAAGGCAATATAATATGAGTAACAGAAAACACAATCACAATAACAATTTAATATGTAATTAGTTTAGTTTATGATTTTCAGATTTTGTATAGTAAACACGCTACATTCACTAAACTATATGAATTTACGAAGCTTTAAATAAAAATATATTAGTTTAGGTTATGATTTTCGTGGAGGTTATGTTGGAATTGAAGAAATTGAAGTATATAGTATGAAAACAAGTATCACTCTTCTCGAGAGGATGATCATGTTTCTACGAAATTGATTCTACTTACACAAAACGTTGTGGATGTGAACTATTTGTTGTTTATTACAATCCAAATGGTCGACCTAACATATATATTCAACAAAGTTAATGACATCTTCAATTAATCTTTAACATAAACCCTATGTTGTTTACTGATTTCCTTCAGTAATAGTTTAACAATGTTCAGAAACAACTGAAAATGAAAAAATAACAAAAGTAGATATGTATGTAACAGATCACGCTGTCACAGTAACAATTTAATATGTAATTAGTTTTGTTTATGATTTTCAAATTTTATATTGTAAACACGCTATTCACTAAAATACATGAACTTACAAAGTTTTAGATAAAAATATATTAATTTAGGTTATGATTTTCTGAAGGTTATGTTGGAATTAAAGAAGTTTATAAACTAAAATAATTCTGGTAATAGATAAGCATATAACTAGTAATAATTTTACACATATCGGGTAAGATAATCTATGCTTGTTTTATCAAGACTCTCCCACCTAAAATTCATCTCATGATGGTTTTCCTGCCCGAACTTTCAACGCCAGTTTAGTAACAAATGTAGGCAACGTAGTAACAGAAATGCACACACTAGTAACAGAACCTGAAAATTTTACATAACCCGCGAAAACGAAAAAAAATACACCACACTTTCCTCTAAACCCCATTTCAACAAGAAAAATCATATCTCTTCTTCATTTACTGCCATTTCAACAATCACCGAACATGCAAAGAAGCAGTTTAACGTTTGAAGTATTCTATTCGTCTTTTTTGTCTATTTGATATCAATTTGTGCTTTTCGTCTAGTTGATATCAACTTGTTACTTTTTGGCATCTCATTGTGTACGAATGGGATGTTTCAGCTTGTAATAACAATTATGTACCTGCAAGTAACATTAGATGTTAACATGGTGACAATTAATTATAATTTAATAACGGTTTTGGTATTCCTAGTAACGGTTTTGATACTCCTAGTAACTATTTTGACACAGTAAAAATATAACCAAAATATTGGGGTCGGCCGTATTTTTGCAAAATTAAATGATGAACATCGGACGAACGAGCAAGCAAGGCGCCGCAACGAGTGCCATACTATGGATACTTCGAAATTATACATATTAGATGTAATCATTGCCAAAAACGGCTTTGCTTTCATCTTATTTTTGCAAACTAGAACCGTAAATAGAAAGATAAAAATTCATTATAAATCTTACATCTTGCGTCGTCAATATACATCCTACCTTACACGCCGAAATTGGTTGGTTAATGGGGCATTCGAAATTTCGGAGCTCGATTCACTTTAAAAACGAGATTGATAAAAAAATATTCTCTGTCGCTAACAAATTTCCGCATCACAGTAACAGATAAGGGATGAAAAATAACAGTTTTATCATACGTATATAACAATATAATCTAAATGCATAACTGAAACTCGCCACAAAATAACTCTTCTTTTAGTATGTTAAGAATAGTTTTTCGTCAATACATATTTTAAACCTTATCTCTGCCATTTTCGAAAAGTTTTTCCTATAAACTAATAGGAATTCTAACATGACGTGAACAGTTTTAAAAACTTACTGGGACTAATAGAAATTGTCCCTTAATTTTTTCAGAAGAGTAATGAAGGATGATGTCATAGAGTAGGCACGGGGCCACATAACAGCCTTAAATTAGTGAGGAAATGGATTTTGTCTTCTTTCCCATACGGACTTTCACCGCTTTAGCAAACGTCGCCGTCGCCGGAGTTCTACCACGTCGGCCCCACACCGCACTACTAATATAATTTTTGTAATTTCTTCCGATCTATTTTCTAATTTAATCACTGATAAAAGAAGAAAGAAATAAAAGAAGAAAAGAAAGCACAAAAAATGGCGGAAGATGAAGAAGAATCAAGAATTACGCTTCGGCCCATAAACAAATCCGACGCCGACGACTTCATGGCATGGGCGGCGGACGACAGAGTGAGCCAATTCTGCATATGGGACACTTACAAAACCAAAGATGAAGCCTTTGACTTCATCGAGCACCACGCCATTCCGCACCCTTGGTTCCGCGTAATCTGCGCCGGAGATAGAGCCGTCGGCTCGATCTCCGTCACGCCCAACGCCGGCGGCCCCAGCAGCTGCAGAGCCGAGCTGGGCTACGTTCTATCTTTCGATCACTGGGGCAAAGGGATTTGTACGGAGGCGGTGAAGATGGTTGCTTCGAAGGTGTTCGACGAATGGCCTCACTTGATGAGGCTTGAGGCTTTCGTCGACGTTGATAATAAGGGATCGCAGAGGGTCTTGGAAAAAGCTGGGTTTTCGAAAGAAGGTATTCTGAGGAAGTATATTTTTGTGAAGGGGAGGATTAGAGATATGGTTGTTTTTAGCTTTCTTCGGTGATTTGAGATTTGATCTCATGGAATATGTTCTACAAATCTGTTCTTTTTATGTATCTGAGATCTTCAAGAATCGGTTGCTGATGGCGATTATTGCAGAAAAAGATGAGCACTTTATCAGTAGTTAGTATTACCAGAAAGCTCATAATCTTACATGAAGCAGCCTTGCAACATTATAAGTATATATGTGATCGAAGTTCCGTAGTTATTACATGCAATTTGATCATATTCGTACACACTTTGATAATTAGCTTGAAAGAGTTTTACAAATGGCTCTAATGGTGTAAGGTGTTGTTCTGCAGCACCCGCCGATAAGAGAAGCGCCGGCGTCTCGCCATTTTCCAACGTACGACACGAAATCTACGCTTCCCTCTCCACAAGACTGCTGCAAAAAAATCGAGAAAAAAAAGACCCGAAAAATGAAAAATCGGATTCTCTTCACATACACAAATCGTTTGTCATTGTTATGTTCTTACCACCCATTCTTTTCTGCTGCCATCATAAGTCTCTCCACTGTTGGGATAAACAAGAATGGGCTTACTTGTCACCTGCAATACATAGAACTGATGTAAGAAACATTAATCCACAAACATGGAGAGAGTTTATCATCACACCTTTTTGATCGAATTAATGAGTCCTTCAATGTATCTCGGCGCAGTGCAATTGACCCCAACTGCGATCATTTTCTCGCAAGAATCAGCAATAAAGGCGCAGTCTTTGATTGACTCGCCATTGGCCACTTTTTCACCATCTTTGCAACTGAAGAAAAACAAGCTGGGATCTGTATGGATTCTTCCTCCAGTATCTCAGCAAATGCCTTCCAAAAAAAACCCATAAAAAACCATCAGAATCAAGAAAAGAAAGCAAGGCATGCGTACTATATGTTTCACAAAGTTATTACCATGGCTTCCATCTTGTTTGGTATTGTCTCGAAAGCTATCAAATCAGCTCCTGACTCAGCTAAAACCTGAACCCTTCTGCGATGGAAATCTTTGAGCGTGTTTATGCTCACTCCATCGCCATATTTCCCACTGCATATATATTCAAGAAAGAAAAAAAGAATTCATAAAAACAAATAGAAGACATATGCTTTCGATAATTGAGTGTATGTAAAAGTAAAAGAACGTACGTATATTCGGACCCATCTGCTAAGTAAGCACCATAGCTACCTATCGAAGCAGCGACAAGAACCCTACGTTGTTGCTGCTGAGGTTTGACGACCAAAACGTCGTCGTCCCATGAGCTCTTGGCTTCTCTGTTGAAGAAAATCTCTCTAGCCTCGCAAGCTATCTTAACGCTTTGGACAGCAAAGCTTCGCCTTCTTCTTTAGACAAACCCTTGGCTTCGAAACCTTGTAAAGTCGCCTGGTAAGAAGCAGATATGATGATGTTTGCTCCAGCGTCGAGGTAATCGAGGTGAACCTGTTTGTTGATTAGAGAGAAAATTAACCTTAAAAATGGACGACGACAACCTTTTAAATCTCAGGCCAGAAAATATGTGCTTGCCTTTCGAATCAGATGAGGTGAGCTGATGAGGCACTTTGCGCTCCATAGAGGGTCGTTGAGATCGGCGCCTTGACGTTCGAGCTCCGTCGCAAGGCCGCCGTCCAAGACGGCGCAGCCGCCGCAGTGGCGGAGGAAGTTCGTCAATCCACCGTCGTCGAGGTTCTTCAGCACCATTTCTGCAATAATAACTAAATCTTGAACGCTGTAACGTATATAATATGGATATTCCTTACACGTATGTCTGTGTTGTGGACAGGTGTTATATAGAAGGCATGTAGTAATATATACGTATGCTGTTTTGTATTAAAGTACAAACATTTACGTGTATCTTGTCTTAACATTTTCCTGCAATGAAGCGTAAGGTAATATATATCTTTTAAATTGAGTAGTTATCTACTAATCATGATATCATAAAGTAAGCTAAGAAAATAGGAACTATATTATGGATTATGAATCGTGTGAAATATGTTTTACCAAAAGACCGCTTCAAATCAGATATTCATTGCTTTACTCTTTGTGTTGATTCTGAAATACTAATCTTACATCGCAAAGAATTAAATTTCATTATTTTATGTATATGTATTCTACTTTATTCTCGGGCATTTTTCACTTGCAAATTGTCTAAAGGGAAGTTGAATATATACGGTTTTTTTTTTTTGTAATTTTCTCTTATGGATAAGTACTAATAAAAATGGAAGATTAGTAGGTTATCATGTTCTCTCATTATGGAAATTTGGCACAAGTCGGAAATCCACTTGCGTAGATTTCAAGAGTGTAATAATATGACTCGACAACGTTGTTTTGTTTGGCATCTTCTCTCATCTCACATCATAAGAAGGATAAAATGACCATTATTTGAATTGGGACGTTATCGAGGGTGCATACACTTATAATATTTAATGGGATATGCTGTGTTCGATTTTTTCTTTTCTGTTAAATATTCGATGCATTTATGGAAGAAAGTCCACTCCATAATATCTTTTATACTCGTAAAGAAATATTGCGATTCAAAATAACTCAAAACCAAGGAAGCAGATACAATGCAAATTCTCTTAGGGTCTGTTTGTAGAGAGGATGAGTTTAGATAGTATTAGATAGTAACAATCAATTTCCAAAAAAAAGTAGTAATTTGTCTAAGATACTTCAAATAATTTCCTATACTAAGAAAAAAAAATCTAGAAATGAATATTAATTGGAAGAAAGAGGTAAAATCTGAGATGAATTAGACAATGCAAAACGCCTATGCAAGAGTGTTTCTTTGTGTTTCATAAGAATCTCCAACTTATATCGAACTGTAAAGCTTCTGCCTTTGCTTTGTGGGCTGGTCCACACTTCTGTAAAAAACATCAATTTTCCCAACTTTCTTACATTTGTAACAACATTTCAAGCCAAGAAAATAGCACAAGAAGAAACCAAATCCAACCCAAATGGATTTATATATAAACACACTTGTTATTTCTAGTTAGTCTTTTCAAGTCCTCGCTCATTACAGAAGAAAACATCAGCTTCAGTGTTTCTTCTTCTCAGCAGCAAAAGTGAGCAGCCTTGAAACACCTTGAGTCCATACATCGTACTCCCTTTGATTCTTACATTCGAATTCTACTACGCCACGATCCACCGTTTTCAAGGCGAAATATCTCCTTTCTTCGCCTCCTTCGAGCAAGTGTCGCCCGGGCCATGCCGGGATATCTTTCAACACCTCTAAAACCAAATCTGTAATAGGAAGGAAAAAACGAAATTGAAAGGAATGAGATGATGTAAAGATGGGAACTTAAGTGTAAAGATATAAGAGGGCTCTTACTCTTTTTCTTTTTAGTGACTGTCCCAGCTACGTGTCTGCTCTTCATCTTCAGAGTCACCTGCGAAAATTTCAGAGATTTCAATTCACTTGGGTTGTAATAAAAAGATGGGTTCAGATTGTATCATCGAATCATTGGATCACTTATTGTGTGTATTGAAGGGGAAAATAAAAAGGACTGACCTGTCCATTTCTGTTGATGTAAACTGACACCATCTTCCAGTGAAGATCGCCTGTAATAAATTTCGATCGCCATAGTCGTGTAAGAATATCTCAGGTTTTTCTTTTTCTTTTTTTCTTTACGCGCAATTTTAAGAGATGATGATGATGATAAAGATTGCACCTTTTCGAGTTTTCTTGAGAAGCTCGCACCCTCTTGCGAGCAATTCTCTGCTGCAAATCCCAAGAAAATTATCTTCTGTAACCAAAAGTTCGCCGCTGTGACTGCCGTTCGAACTTCCTCCGCCGTTGCTGTTAATTCCGGGGTTTATCGACAGGAATCACGGCGGCGATGTTCCAAACGTCTTTTAGTGTCCTCGCCTTCAGCGCCGCAGCGCCGCGCAAGGCTGCAATAAAATTATTCGTAAATAAATAAAAAGAAGCCCTGAAAAAAAGGTTATATAAAGTGGGTCGGCGAATAAATTAACCAGTAGCTGCGGCGGCGGTTAGGGTCATGATATCGCCGGCGGATCTAACGTTGACGGCGGAGCCCACCACGGCGGCTAAGTGCTCACGCTCGGCACCCATAGCCTCCGCCGCCTCGACGCACTGTGCAGCCACCAGCGTGGCGGCGGAAGCCACCGCTATGTCCGTCTTGGCCGCCGCCTCGTCCTTTCCGGCGGAGGAGGAGGCCGTGGCGGCGGCAATCGCAGCCACCGCGGACGCAACTCCGCGACGGTGACCGCAGCGTGGAGCTGAGCGTTGTGTGCCCGAGCCTCCTCTTTCTTCTTCTCCCTCCGATCCTTGAGCCACCTGCCCACCGTCTTTCCGCCGGAGTTGGTGGGCCCGCCGTTCGCCGGCTTGTACTGTGTCTTGACATAGTTGTTGCGATTGTTCTGCGCAGATTAGTGTCGGCGTAAAAATTACGGCGAATAATTTCGCCCTAAATAATCAAGAAAAGTGAGCCACACATGTCTTTTAAACGGTGGGGACGAACTTCATTAATTGCAGATCCAACTGTTCTTGCCCCGTAATTACGAGGTAGTTTATAGCAAGAAAAAGAACGTGGGCATTCATTCATGGCGATTGATTCATATCAAACAGAATTATGCTATAGCTCAATATAGCTTCTATCATTTGAAGGACCTTATTAGATATTCAAGAAAACATCGATGATCAAAGTGCCAAGAAACCTTGAAGTACAAGACAAGAAAAGTATCAATCTTTATTAATTTATTTCTCAGCTCTGAGGTTGCTGTTGGTTAAAGTGAAAGCTGTGTCTCTAACATCGTGGCCAAGAACAGAACAAAATGGTCAGAGAAAAAACCAACAAAGAGATAAAGTCTTAACCTTTAGATCGTCCATCTCAGAAGGTGAAAGAGTTGGGCTATCAGTGAGAGATTCACAGCTTTGGCCACCTATGAGAGGCCCACTACTATGAGACAACCTCCCTGAAGTACGCGGTGATACGTCGTGCTGCAAATGTTGTACACAGAGGCATGCGTTTGTGATTTGATTATAATATAGGATGGAAAAGAAAGACTGCTGTTAATGTCGGTTCTTGGAAAAATTAAATGGTGGGCTTTTTAATTAGGTTAAATTTCCAAGAAAGCATTTCTATTACACGATAAACACAGTTAATGAGTTCGTTCATCAGTTAAATGGCTCAGACAAAGGAAAAAAGATTTGATTTTTATAGCACAGCTCAAAACAAGACTTAAAGCTACGATCTTTACTCACAGACTGAGACATAATACGTTCCATCACAAGCTGGGAAGTCCCCGAAGCAGCGAAGGCAAAAGGGTCGCCGGAAACAGCTCCGCCGTCGTCGTGATCCGCCTCGCCGGAAAGATCCTCGAGTATGATACCGTCGGAATCGAGAGAAACGGCGCCGTTTTGAGCCGTGCGGCCGACATTACTTCGAGGTTTCTCTTGCTTAGGAGCTAAGGTTTTGGAGATTTCGAAGGCCGAAACGCTCCAAGAACGAGAGAGAAACTCCATGGGCTCCGATGGTAACTCAGCGGCCGGAAAATAGGCTGTAAGTTGTTCAATCTCTCCATGGATGTGACTTTTTGTCTGAATCTTACCAAGGTATTAGATATTCTCTACAGTTCGTAAGGAAGTGTTTTTTAGCTTCAACGTGTGAGTTGAAAGATTTGAAGTGGTGTTGAGTGAGTGAGGTAGTGGGAGAGTTGCTTTATGATGGAGGTTGTTTGTGGGATAGTTCTTTATAAGGGATGGAGAGAGAGAGAGTATTAATTTAACTTTTGTCTCGTGTAATTCTTTTTGGCCATGTCCGAACTGTTTTATAAATTATTATTATTGTGAAAGGATTTGAAAGTACTATTGTACTAATCAATCCTTGACCAATACAAAAGGGAATATGAAATTATGAGCTTGTCGTGATTATATTAAAGATTTTTTTTTCTCAAAGTATATAAAACGTAGGATGTTCCATAACGAGTTTTAATGGTAATATTATTATTCATGTAATTTAGAGCCTAAATGCTGGTCATCGACTTGCCCCACTTAAATTCTTAGATTATTTTAATACATGTAGAGATTGGATGGTAAAACACATAAATTTACCTGCAATAATATTTTAATTTACTTCACATTGAGGTAGCCGCATGTAGAAAATATAGAGTTGTTTGGATAATTACAAAGATGTAAAATGAAATAAAAAAAAAATCAGCCTTAGGGTATTATTCTTGATCATGTTAGGTAGAAGAATGCCGGTGGTAGTATTCAATGTTTTAAAAAGCGTATTGCGCACTGTGTCGCGTTTAGTGCTGGTAGCGCGTAGCGTAAATAGCGTAGCGCATTGCGTGAGTATTTCGAGTAAAACATTTATAATGCAAATATATGTATATATACGTGGGTAGCCTAGAACCATATAAGTAAACATACCAATTTTAAGTAGCCCCAATATGAAAGTAAGCAAGCAAGTATAAGAAACATTCAGATATTAATCGTTAAAAAAGAGATGAGTGGATTGGAGAGGCAGAGAAGAGTGAAGATCTGGCAGATGTGATAAAAAGACGCCAAAAAAGAGCAAGAGTCCCCATATTGCTACTTCTGTGAGCAAATTTGAGGTTTGATTTTGGTTCTCGATCCTAAAGATTGGTCTTTTCTTGTTCTTGATCCAGTTCTTCCGATGATTCAAGCAAGGTATTTACATATTTACCCCGTAATTCAATTTAATTATCTTATACTCCTTAATTTGAATAATATAATGATTTTCCCAAATAGCGTGGGGATTATAGGAAATAGCGTAAAAAGCGTAAAATATAGCGTATATAGCGTAAAAAGCGTAAAATATAACGCATTTAGCGCACGCTTTTTGGGAAAAAACGCGAAATTTATTACGCTACAACGCGTTTTACGAAAATTTGCGCTATTTGCGCGACGAAGCGCGCTACAGTTACGCTTTTAAAACACTGGTAGTATTATTGTCCAAGAATTGACATAATTGATATAAGAAATAAATAAAATAAAGGAGCAAGACATTCAGGGGCAATTTGATGTAAGGCCCAAACATAAGTTTCATTAGGTTTTAGGCTTCTGTTAGAAAATTTTTAATTTTAAGGACCCGATTCACTTAAGTGTTTTTCAGTACCACTTCATGGATCTGTAGTACCACTTCATGGACTTGCAATACCATTTCATGGTTCTGCAGTACCAATTCATCGTTCTGCAGTACCACTTCATCGTTCTGCAGTACCAATTCATTGTTCTGTAATAACACAAACGATAGTATGATACCAGTTCATATACAATGTATAACGCTTGCGTAACTTTTAGATCATTATCTCTAAATTTACAAAAAATCGGATCCTTACCCGGAAAATTTTCTGACATGGGCCTAAAACCCTTAAAACATGTTTTGGGCCTGAAAACTATCGCTTCATATTATCTATCTAAAAGATAAATGGGTCGTGACCATTGGGCATTGCTTACATTGGGACCCGAATTAAATAAATATTTATATGTAAGTGGTGATGATGAATGATTGGGAGTTACAACCTCCGCATGTAATGCAAATGTTTTATAGAAGCAGCCCTTCGTGTGGGTCATGTTATTAAATCAATCATATTTATATTCTATAGAGCTGTAATAACGCGGGTTTATTAATATGATTGTCTTATATATATATATATATATATTATATATATATTTATGTACTATGTATACATTACATATATCCATTATTTCAGTTTTTCTAATATCGTGTCGGTTTATATATACAAACAATCTAGATAATGCCCCATATTAAAGCAATTGACCTTCTGTCCCGTGCAATGTTGGTCATGAGATTATGACCTCCATTAAATAAAGGGTAAATTCCCTTTCAGTACTTTCAAATTTTGAACTTCCTTATCAGTACCTCTGACAAAAATTATTCCTATCAGTACCCATCTGCGAAAAAGTTGTGGTTTAATACCCCAAACAGTAAACGGACGAAAATACCATTTCTAAAATTAAACTGGACATCATACCAACTATTTTGATTATTATACCAACTGTTATTCTAATTATACCAAATGTTATCATTATTATACCAACTGGTATATTGTATAAATCTGTTGGTATAATTACCACAACAGTTGGATTTCTACAGTTTCTGGTATATTTGAAATCAGATGGTATAACTTCCAATTTCACTGTATAAAATTCGAATAACATTATTTACTGGTATAATAACCAAAACATGTGGTACAATTTCTACAATTTCTGGTATAATATCAAAATCAGTTGGTATAACGTCCAATTTCGCTGTAAATTATAATAACGCTATTTAAATTGGACATCATACCAACTGTTTTGATTATTATACCAACTGTTATCATTATTATACCAACTGGCATAGTGTACAAATCTGTTGGTATAATTACGACAACAGTTGGTATAATTTCTACAATTTATGGTATAATTTCAAAATCAATTAGTATAACGTCAAATTTCACTGTATAAAATTCGACTAACGTTATTTACTGGTATAATAACCAAAACAGATGGTAAATTTCACCATTTTCTGGTACAATGTCCAATTTTGTTGGTACAATAACGATTTTTTGGTATAATGCATGTGAAAATAATTATTCAGCTTTTTGATATGTGAGACAGGGGTATTTTTCATCCATTTAACGCTGAAAAGAGCTTTTGAGGTACTGAACAGGAATAAATTTACAAATGGGTAGTTATAAGGAAGAAATAATTCGAGGGGTATTTAAAAGGAAGTTGAAATGTTGAAAGGTACTGAAGGGAATTTACCCTTAAATAAAAGCAATATAAACAAATACGATATAATATATATTGTTATTGATGACATGAATCTTGAATATGTATATTTCTAGGTTTTAATGTACGAAAAATATTACTGTCGATTGCGTGGGTCGAGCTTGCCCCGAACCCTATTTAGATGTCAGCTAAATATGAGCTTAAAATTATTAATATTAGCTAAATTGAATCCGACCCGAATCATAGAGTTCCATTTACATGTCTAATGATATATATACATATATATAGTATCAATTTCGTAGTCTATCATAGGTTAGCCAGTGTTGTAGTTTTCTTATTCCAATAGTGCTACTTAGGTCATAGTTTTTTTGGATTTATTCACCTACTAATATACACTAGGCGATCTCAACTAAATGCAGACAATTTCATGGCTGTTCAATAGTCTATATACATAGGAAAATTTCAAACTTTCAACTTTCAAGAGTAATTAAATTATGTAATATCACCTTTATTCTTGATACTTTGTTTATATAAGAAATCCACGAAAAACATTATATATAGCGGGAAAACAGTGTCAATATATTTTTATTTACTGTGGTATTAAATATCCTGGTCACTGGAGAAATGGTCACGCCATGAAACCATCTTGTTTGCCTCACACTAGACAAATATACATCATATTATATAATATATATATATATATATATAATAATATGAAGCATATGCCATTTCTGCAATTCCTGTCAAAATTTCTGATAACATATGTTAAATTAATTATTTATGTATTGATAGTAGTAAATGAATGCGCATGGGTGGCATTTTCTGAGTACGTCATCATCTCCTCATTTGTTTCATCTTATCCAACAAAATTCCTAATACTAAGTTTCGCTATTCTCAGGTTTAGAGATAAGACAAGATTATTAGCAAGCCATACATGAATTACTAGGGCTGGCGAAATATACCGAAATACCGATATACCGTCCTTATCGTATCGTAACGTATCGAAAATATCGAAAATTTTGATATACCGAAGTTTTTGGTAAGGTATGATATCGTACCGAAAATTTTCGGTACGGTAATGGTATGAAAGTTTTAAAAATTAGGTATACCGATTATACCGAAATACTAAAATTTTAAATATTATATATATAATATATATATATATATATATTTACACACCTACATATATTATATTATTTCTAAAAAATATCAAATGGATAAAAATATTATAAGGATCTTCACAAATTTATTTAGCCTATAAATTATTAACTATACCCAACCTTTTAAGATTATTGACGCCACTATATTTTACTTATTATACCTAACTCAAGTACGTTTAATTTTGGCCTTTTTAATGTTTTTCTTCAGGATTTTGAAAGCGTGAAGATGCAACGCAATTACTTTTTCACTAATTTTTTTAATAACAGTTTCATTTTAATTAATCTCTATATAAAGTTATATTTTGTGGTTATGTAAAGTTCTTTGTCTTACTAATGAGACTGACTAAAATATGTAAATTATTTAAGGTTATTTTATGAATTAAAAATCTTTTTTATTTGGAAAATTTGGTATTAATAATCCATCTTATTAGGCCTAAGGAGTTTGAATTGACTAAAAATTCGAAAACAACAAATTAACGAGTTACGAGACACGCATGGTAAAAAAACCATCCGTGTGAATGGTATAGAAGGTATGATACCGATACCGTATCGAAATTTCGGTATGATACCGTATCGAAATTTAAGGTATACCGAAATTTTGGTATGATTTTTTTCAATACCGAAATTTCGGTACGGTAAACGGTATCACGGTTTTCGTAAGGTATACCGTACCGAACCACCCCTATGAATTACACATCAATCAAGTTGAAATAAATATTATTAATTTAATAATTTGGATATTATATATTTTAAGCACTAACATAAGTCCATATCTCAATCCATCATTGAATTTGGATACTTACGGCTCCAAATTCAATTAAATTGGTAGCTACTATAGATACGTCACGTCAGTCTTCTATATCTTATAAATGAATCTTGTGATTTCGACAAGCCACTTTATCACCATATAAAGTTATAACTTTAGTTTAAACTGTAATTTAACTTAGTGGAGTTTTTTTCTTTGTTTCTTTTATTATCATGATATTATATTATACATATGTTAATGATATAATTCCAACTATAATTGCAGAAGAGAGGCATGCACCTAGTAAAATAATTAACATTGCAATGATGGTTTAGATAATGACATGTCATGATTGATCTCCTAATAAACTTAATTAAGATATTTTTTTTAAAATGACAAACACGCATTGAAAAAAATCAATAAATACACTATTTATTTTATATGGTGAGCGTTTTAATGGGATGGTCCAATCCAAATATATCAAGGACGTCTCAAGCCTTTCGATATCAACTACTCCTCTGTCCCCGTATCTTTTGGACATTTGGGATTGGGTTCGGTTTTTAAGAAATATAATATTTTAATAGTATAGTGGAAGAAAAGTGTATGGTGTGGCACGTCTTTTAAGAATATTTAATTTTATTATATTGATGTGTGTGATAGTTTTTTATTAAATATGGAATTGTATAAAAGATAGTGAGACGCTCGATTTGGTAAAATGTACAAAAGTTACCGGGACGGAGGGAGTATTTTTTTCCCAAGCTCACATATTTCCTTATCTAATATGTTGCTTGCTAGGTATTGATGTAACTTCGCTGTTTATTAAATAAATGCTATCAACTATCTTTACCTTGATAGAAATTTGTGGGATTACGTGGACATATATATAAAAGAAGAGTTGGCTGTCAAAGGACCATTTGACATTAATATTCCAACAGTCAAATCCAATTAAATTACATGGTTGAAATAGGAGGCTTTTAAAGTTCACAACCCAGTTAAGTTTCTTCGTTTGGAGTTCAGACCTTGTCAGGAAATTTGTAGGGTTAAGGACCCGATACACTTAAGTATTTTTCAGTATCACTTCATGGCCTTGTAGTAATACTTCATGGTTTTGCAGTACCATTTCATCGTTACCACTTAATTGTTTTGCATTACCATTTCATTGTTTTGCAGCACAACTTTTGTGTTCTGAAATAAGACAAAATCATCGTCCGATACCAGTTTATATACACTGTATAACACCAGGTCCTTATATCTAAATTTCATCCAAATCGGGTCCTGAATTCTAAAAAATTTCCGATAGGATCCTCAAATCTAACTTAAAACATCTTTTGGGGCCTGACACGTAATTACACCTTGAAATAGTTATTAAACTTAACATCAAAACATAAAGAAACGTCTTAGGCTTTACACTAATACTAGTAGTTTCAAATTCCAATGATAGAAAGAAATAGTAAAAAAAAAATTCATAATTACTATTAAAATTTGTGGCAATTTTCATTCAGGCCCTTGTCAGAATTTGCATTTAGGATACACTCCCTGTCAGGAAAAAATTTAATTTTAAGGACCCGATTTCTACAGTATCACTTCAATGCTCTGAAATAACAATTGATTGAAATTTTGTAACACAAAACGATTATCCGATAACAGTTAAGATCATCCGATACCAGTTTTTATGAATACCACTTCATTGTTTTGAAATAACAATATGTTGAAAGTTTGTAACACAAAACGATCACCTATACCAGTTCATATAAGTTTTATATCACTCTTTTTAGTTAGGTCTTTTCTCTAAAATTTACAGAAATTGGTCCTTTATACTAAGTTTTTTCTAATAGAGGCTAAATCTTAAATTAAACTTCTGATGAGTCGGAATTTAAATCAACCCAATAAATTTTCATCTCTAGACTCTAGGGGCTCGTTTGATATCAGTGTATTTGGATTTGATGGATATAGATTATTTGTGTATGAGTATACAAGGAATTTGTTGATAGAGTATTTATTATGTTTGATATGAATGTTTTAATTATTTGGGTAAAGATGTATGATAATGATTGATATGTATGTGTGAGATGTGTATATAATTTGTTAAATAAAGAGAATCACATTTTTACCCTTCAAAATTAAAAATATTAAAAAATTATAAAAGCTACAGAGACGTCTTCATCGTCTTCATCGTCTTCTTCAGCAGCTCAAACACAGGTTCACACCGAAACATCCATCAGCCACAAAAAAGAAAAAAAGACATTTTCAGCTCAAAACTAAAATCATAATAATGCTTTTCACCTTGTTTGGCTTCAACAAACATGAAAGAGGCGTAGCAGAAGCAGATGAAGCACTGAAAGAAACCAATGTTTGGATCTGAAATCAATTGGGCGAAGTGAAAGTAGACGAGGCGGCGAAGAACACGAGGAGCGTGCAGAATCTCTTAGAAAAGCTTCATCTTCTTCGATTAACCCAAATACAGAAGAGCTTCATCGTCTTCATCATCTTCGATTCAAATTGCAAGCTCAAATCCCGGGTTAACAGTTGCCCAATAATTCCGTCGCCGAAGCCCTAACGGCCGCTGGCGGAGATCTCCTCAAGCCACCGAAAGGATGCGGCCGGAAAGGTGAAGATCGAAAGTTGATAGAGGCGGTCGAAGAATGCTTATGTACAGCGATGGACGGAAATAAGGGGCAAAATGGGATTAATGATATATGTACTGACATACCCATCTCAGTGGTGGGTATTTCTATACCCGATGGATAACCAATTAGCGTGTATTAGATGTGTTTGTCCATACAAGCTGGCATGTGCATACACGCATAACAAACCTTACACAATTTTATAATACACGTCTGTTACCTATCTAAACAAGCTTATCAAACGAGCCGTAGAGCATAAAAAAAGAGTATCTATCATATATCGTCAGATGATTTACGACATTTAAGTGAACTATTGCCTAATTAGACGAGTCATTTAAATGTTTGACGAGACTATGTGATGCTCGACGATCCGTACTATGAAAGTGAAAGCTCATTACTAGCGAGCGCATCAAGTAATAAATTTAGATCTACTGGAAAAAGCCTACTTGATTGCCTATAATAACCCGTATTTCACGTGAAAAATAAAAAAATAAAAAATCAAATATTAAGTCAAAAATCCAAAATAAGTGGCTTTTTAAGCTCTGAAAAATGCAGCTATATAATCTCTCCATGTCTGTGCTTTAACTGCAATAACTATTGCCGCCTAAACGAAGGGCCATTGGGACTGAACTAGGAAGAAGTACATTTTTTAAAAGATTAATTATTTTATATAAGTGCTTGCGTGACATTTATTTGCATAGAGTACCTAAATGAACAGAAAAAAGAAAATATTTGAAGAATAATGGGCTTTATTTTGGAAAAGCCCATAAATAAATGGCCAATAAATGGCTAAATTCCAAGGCGAAGGGCGTCACTGAAAAACAGAGGAAAGGGTAGAAAAAAAAGGGAAACTTCAGTCTTCAGCCTTCGGCTTGCTGGTAATCCTTTTTACGGTAATTTTCAATTGTGTTTCTGTGTAATCTTCAGCTGAAACTTGATTAAGCAAGCGCCATACAGTTCAATGTGATTATGATGTTTAAGCATTTTTTTTGTCGGTTGATGCGTGATAGGGCGTAAGTTCGAATAGGGACATTGAGATTAATGCTTTAATTTCTTAGTTTTGTTTTCGGCTGGTTGCTGTTGAAATTTGTTGTCGAAGGAGAGTTGAAAGTTGCAAATTTCAGCTGAATTCAGCTTTGTTCGATGCCTTCTTAAAATTTTGTCCTTTTTCTTCAATGGGGAAAACAATGCCTGACGATTATTTCAAATTGGAATCCTCTTTCTGGCTTACGAAACCTAGGCACGTCTTATTCCTTCTTGATGTAGTGCTTTTTGCAGGTCAGATTACTCAATCATAACGTTCCAATCTAGGAGCTCGACAAATGAAAATGTATGGTGGAACTTCTACCATTGTTGAGCTTAATCCGTACATCTTCTTGCTTACTACTATGCTGATTTTTTGGCATTTATTTGGTGGTAATTGGCAGCCTTAACACAAGTGCTGGTGCACTTACGAACTTCGAAGTGCTCGATCTCCTTCGAACAAGAGGCGCTGGTAAAGACCCCACACGAGTCATTGCCTCTGTTTCTGCATCTGAGTTCAAGGTTGATAAATCTTTACTTTCGTTATTCACTTGAGGCAGGCCAAGCAATTCACCATACTAACAGCCCCCTAATTCTCTCCTAGGTTTACGATTACTTAGTACAGACTTGTGCCTGCAATCAAACTCGGGAGATCATCGGTAAGTTCGTGGGCGAATGCAAGAAATACGACCTTGCCAAGGCAGAGATTCTCAATGCGATCAACTTAAGGCCCTCGTCGACTGTTGAGGTTTACACGGTAAATTATCCATCGCGGTAGATTAATATCATATCACTCGTTAGTTAGTTAGTTAGTTACATTGCTGATTAGTAGACTACTGAGTCTCGATCTAGCTAGCCACTCACATATGAGATTTCACCCTAAAAACCGATATAACTGAGATGTTCTTGAAACAGCTGCTTATTGAGATTTAAACTTTGCCTATTCGACTCTTAATTAATTCTTAGGTAATAGAGGAATGTGAAGCACGCATGGAAGATAAACTTGACGAGCTCGTGGAGATGATAACGCAGATTTTGCCACCACGTCCCTCGGAATCGAAAGACGAAGCTAGTGAGGATAAGAAAGAAAGCAAAAGCGATCAACAAAGCAAAGTGAAGGTTAAGTGACTCTTGTCTACGGTCTTGAACTATCTTTACGTTGCATGTATGATTACTTGATTATGGTCTAGATTAAACTCTTAATCTGTAATTATTTTGCCCAAGATTTCTACATGGGATTGGATTCAATGGTTTGAACAGAGCAAGAACCATCAAATCAAAGATCACTTCATATTTTTACTTGGTTTTCTTTTTTTGTTTTACTTTCTAGTACTAAATGGTCTGGAATGGGGAATCTGACTGCGAAAAACATGTCTGGTGTGGCTCAGTCACGTGTAATAGACCAGCTTTGTCTAGGACTATCAATTTTATCTTCAAGAACTTTTAATTCAACAATTTTCTCAAATTTACAGAAGTTCATGTATATGTATATATTTCATGGTTAGTTCAAATACTATTTATATAGAAAGGATCGACCTTTTTCCTATTTGAGAAATTAAACAATCAAAAGGTGTAACATCCCTTCCCTAGCATGTCTGATGGTAGTTTCCTATGATCAGAACAACTGTTCAAAAAAGATACATTTGTTACTTCATATGCTAAGCTATGGTACAGAAACACGTGAAATGTAAGATATCTAACCTATAATTTCATTTTAAATTAATATTGTTACGCTGTATATATATATATATTTTTTATAGTAGCCCACCCAGCTGACAATTATTCTGTATTGCATAAAAGGCAATTGATATGCTACTATTTTAAAGTGCATGAAGATCAATTTTTTTTGTCTAAACTTCGTTGTTGTTTATGGGACAAGCGTGGCGAGACCATATGATGTTACATGCATGTTACTTCCCAATAAAATCAATTTTAGAAAAAGATTGAACTTTGATCGAGTATTTCCAATGTTTACAGAGCCAAAAACAAATTATAATTCTAATTTAATCACAAAGCAACAAAAGGAGAAAAAAGAAAAGCAAAATTGTTACCGAAGTCTGTGAAACAAAGTATAGCTTGAACTGAAACCTATGTAAAACATCATGCAAATGACTCTGAAATGTTCTGAACAAACTGATTATCGTGTTAACCAAGTAAATTGGATTTACATGAATCTTTTTTTAAATAAGAATTATTATTCATCTCTACTCTTAAGGCATGAACAGTGTGTTTCCACATTTGCATCTCCAAGCTTCAGGGTAATACTCCAACGGCCTACTCAAACCGGGCTGAACCGGGACGTGAACGGCTTTGCAAGGGGAGCAACGCCCACACTTTGACCGGCACGACGGCGGCCACGACCCAGGGCCGCCGCCCAGTCGCCGCCGTGATGTGATTTCCACTTCCACCTTCTCTTTCTTGAGATAATTAGCTGCTCCACGCACGTAGTAAGAGATATCAGCATTATTGTCTCTGTGAAGAAGCAAAAATATATTACTATGATTGAAATAAATCTAACTTACCAAAGTATGGTCGAGAAGTAGGTTCAACTCCATGAGCTAATAACGATGCTGAGGCAAGCACAAGAAACGCTAGCGTGGCAAAGGAAAGCGCCACGTGGTATCGACGGCGGTGCATCGACGGCGGGGAAGACGATGATGAAGAGGGAAGCGTTTAATGAGGATAAAGAGAGAGAGAGAGAGAGAGAGAGAGAGAGAGAGGAAGAATGAAGCGAAGCTATTATTGATGAGTGCAAGCGTGTGTGTGTTAGGGAGTGAGTCAAAGTCAAAGAGACGACGTCTTATATATATATGACTTTTGTCCAAACATATGATAAAGGTAATGCAATGTTCCATGATTTCGTTTTTTTAGCTATACATAATATATCAATTTAATTATGTAAACGGTGAACAATGATGGTATTAAATGGGGCCTTGTGGTTATATTTACGAGAAGTGGGATCAAATAGTACAATATCCATAAGGATAATTCTATTGGCACCCCTTAATTCCATTTACACCCCCTAATTAATATAAGTTGATTATTACATACTTACCAATTAAAAATTAACTATTTTAAACCATTAAAATTACCAATTTTCAATTGTTAGATAATTACCATTAAAAAAACAATAGATAGTCCCAAATATCCATCTAAGAAAACCAAATAGACTATATTTCCATGAAACTCACGTTGCACCTATGGCATATACAATTATATCTCTAATCACCATGAAAACTCACGTACATAAACTGCAATTACTTAAAAAAATAATAAATTGTAAAGATCATTAAATAAGGCTAGTTTACTTAAATTCAATAAGAAAAAATACCTTAAGTAGTGGAGGATCCAATCACATAGGAAAATTGCCTTACGATGGATTCTAACTAAGTTTGGAGCATGCCCCAAAAGCATAAATAGGAGCTCTACCACCACTTTTAAACACATTGCAATGCATACAAGAGCCAACGAGTTATATTGAAAGAATTCGATGGATCCTATTAAGTACTAATAGCTTCGCGACTGAGATAAGTGCGAGTTAGTGTAGGTAGTTCGAGCCGTATACTGTATTTCTTTCAAGGTAGAAGGTGACGCGAGACGTGTTCGGTCAAGGATTTGAGTTCTCTCCTTTTCTCCAATAGACAAAAAGTCTATTCAACGCTAACATGATACCGGTAATTGATAACTTAGCATTTGAATTTATTGTATTTTTATCTCGTTAAATATACTCTTATTTATTTTATTACTTATTTTCTCACATATTTCTTATGCATATTTAGGTTAATGACATTTAAGAAATAATCGAAGATGATGAACATAGAGAAAGTATACAAATGATGACGTGACTTGCAAATTTTTCACTGAAAAGGTATATTTTTCATCAGTTATTATATATATCTTTTTACTACTATTATTATTATTATTATTATTATTTATAATATATATGTGCTAGTTTAGTTTCTAAACAATAATTTTTTTAGGTGTTCGATTCTCGAGAAGATTTAATTTATTGGGTGCAAAATATGGGAACAAGTCTTGCATACGTAATTGTCACTAAAAGATCAAAGACTTACTCCGGTGGAAAGTGTTCGAAAATTATATTTCAATGCGACCGTGGTGGTATCTACAAAAGTAAAAAATCTCTACAAGAAATACCGGCAAAAATCTCTAAAGGGAACATCAACGCCAAGTAATTGCTGGAAGCTGACCATTCTATTTGGAATACACAATCATGAACCTACAGTGGATCTTGAAGGTCATCCATATTCAAGGCGACTTTCTAAAAATGAAGATATATTAGTAGAAGATTTGTCAAAAAAGAACGTGAAACCGCGATCTATCCTGTCAACACTCAAGAAGCATAATGTGGATAATGTTTCAACAATCAAAACGATATATAATGCTCGTCCGCGCGATGGCAAAAGATGGCGAAACTCAAATGCAGGTTGTTATGTCTTTTTTGCATGAAGAAGGCTATATTTTTTAAAGTCGTTCCAATAGCTTAACCAATGAGTTGGAAGATTTATTTTTCGCTCATCCAAAATCGTTGGAGATATGGCGTGCATTTCCGCATGTGCTTTTGATGGACGCAACATACAAAACAAATAGATACAAAATGCCTCTTCTTGAAATTATTGGCGTAACATCCACTAATATGACCTTCTGCATAGCATTCGTTCTAATACATAAAGAGAAGGAGGCCAACTATAGTTGGACGTTAAATTGTCTTAAATCGACGATGGATGGATGCCTTAGTTCTCCACGTTTTATAGTCACAGATAGGGAGTTGGTTTTACTAAAGCATGCAACAATATTTTTCCGGAAGCTAAAGGGTTACTCTGCAGATGGCACATTTATAGAAGTATTACGAAGAAGTGCAAGCCTTCAATAACATCAAGCAAAGCATGGAATTCTTTCTACAAGGCATGGACAACACTGGTTGAATCTGAAATAGATACAGGGTACTTGTCCAACTTGGCACATCTTGAAGCAACATTACACAATTTTCCAGGTATTCTTTAATGTATATTTAATTTTCTATGTTAATTTATTTATAAATTATTATTCATAAGAACTTAATAAGCTTGTATAATTTCAGGTGTAATTGATTATCTAAATAATCATTGGTTGACGCCTTACAAGGAGATGTTTGTATCTGCTTGGACCGACAAATTTCTTAACTTCGGAAATCACACAACAAATAGGGTAGAGAGTCAGCACGCTAAGTTAAAACGGTATTTGGAGTCTTCACAATCATATTAGGAGACATCGTTATCTTTATTCAGCAAGTAATCGAGTCTCAAGTTACGAGTATTAAAGCAAGTATTGAACAAAGCAAGATTCTCATTTGGCATAAATTCAGCGAGCATCACTATGCAGAATTGCGTGGTTTTGTTTCAATTCATGCGCTTGAAATAATATTTAAGGAATTTGAACGATCAAAAGAAGCTGAATTTATTTCTGAAAGTTGTGGATGCCAGCTTCGTACAAGACATGGACTGCCATGTGCACATGAGCATGTAATGTATTTCAGTAAAGGCCAGCCCATCCCGTTAGATTTAGTTGACGAGTTTTGGAGGAAACTTGACCTTTCACCTTGCACGTCTCTACTATAATTTCGCTAAATTTCTTCGAGTCAGGTAGTCTTGCACCGTATGAGCATTGGATGACTATGCCTAATATGGGTGTCTTGATTGCTTCGAAGTATAATGTGATATTGCATGTTATAAGCAACAAAGGTAGTCTGACATACTTACCACTTCGGTCTGCTCCGCCACCGTGGTATCTTCATGTTGCTATTGCAATCGGTCATAATGATAATCACTACTTCAAAGTTTCATTATCTGAAGGCTACTCTATGCCGAGTGTCATGCCACAATGGGTTTATTTCAAAGACAAATGTGCAGCAGCATGGATTACTCCTTATGTTAGTCGTATTAATAATTACGAAAAAATATTGCGTTCTAGTTGTGCTCGTGATTATGTTATATTGAATTGATTAAAAAGAATATTTACTATTGTTATTTTTAATGCGCTTGTTTAATTTTGCATAATAAGTAATATTTATCTTACATGAATATTTTTATTTAAATTAATTATTTAATATTAATAAGTTTTAAAAATTTTAATATTTTAAAGTTAATATAAATGTGTGGCTATTAATAAAATAATAATAAATTAAAATATTATATCGTTATATCATTGGATAAAATAAATTAATTAATGTTGTTGAATAACTTGTGCAATTAATGCTTCTGAATAACTTATGCTATTAATGTTGTTGAATTCTACATAAAATAATAAAAATATAATTATTGTTGAATTCATTTAAGTATGCAACAAAATTCAAGTGTTAGGGGTGTAAAAGGGGGTGTGTGGTGTGAATAGTAGGACCTATCCATAATTTCGAGATTTTATTCCGTCAAGAAAATATATTTGGTCAAGATCTTCTTCTCGGCTTTCTAATTTTATGGTTATGTAAGGAATCCTCCTATCTTGCTTCCCACCCACCTCATATATTGTTACATTATTCATTATTTAGAACGTAGATATAAAATTCGCATATATATGCAAGATTTTTCAATGGTGTTATGCATCGTCGCGTCTTTGGGCTGGTCAGAGAATGAGGCCCAACAACAGGCCCAATTTATTGGGCTTTTCTTGAACATAAAGCCCCATTAGATCCATTCCAGTATGTGCCACGTCACCAATGCATAGAAGTGACACGTGGCACTTCACCTTCAACAGCACACATTCCACACGATTCTCTTGCTCAAGCAATTTCCCATGATAGATTAATAACCAGGAAAAAATGGAAAACAGAGAGCCGAGGAATACGATGAAGAAGGTGAGAAGATCGACGATCGGGCGCGGCGGCGCGTATTTATGCGCCGTCCGCGTACTTCTTTTGCTGAGCTTGGTCGGGGACACGTCAGCTCTCAGCGTGACGGTGAACGACGTGGAATGTGTTTACGAATACGTGTTGGACGAAGGCGATACCGTGACCGGAAACTTCGTCGTCGTCGATCACGACATATTCTGGGGCTCCGAGCATCCTGGAATCGATTTCGATGTGAGTAGCTTCGATTTGCCTTCCCCTAGCAGTTACTCAAACCGCATTTTCTCCTTTCAATACGTGTTTTTTTTTTTTTTTTGTGTGCTGATGAGTTTTATGAACGAATCGTTGACCTAATTAACAATGCGAATTGTGCCTCATCGTTTGTGCTTATGAGAACGAATTCGATCTGCCTATAATCAATCAAACGTGTTTGATTTTATGCCTCACTCAATTAGACGCTAATTTATGTCCGCCATATGAGAAATTCGATCACTTACTTTGATGAACATGTGATCCTATTCTGTGCTTAGGTAACCTCTCCATCTGGAACCAACGCGTACGCCATCAAAGGAACTTCGGGCGATAAATTCGAGTTCAAAGCACCAAGAAGTGGAATGTACAAGTTTTGCTTCCACAACCCTTTCTCTACGCCAGAGACAGTTTCCTTCTACATTCACGTCGGCCACATTCCCAGCCAACACGATCTAGCCAAAGATGGTTTGCCCGCCCCATTTCATTCTCTACAATAAGTATATCTTGAAAATCGATTTATATGCTTTTCTTATCTTTGGACATTTGGTTTTGTAGAACATATGGACCCAATCAATATCAAGATTGCTGAACTAAGGGAGGCGCTGGAATCAGTGACCACGGAGCAAAAGTACTTGAGAGCCCGCGACGCTCGTCATCGCCATAGTGAGCTTTCTTGTATTTGTTGCCAAATGGGAGAAGTTAGATTGATGAAAAGAATGGCCTTCTTTTTCTTGTTTTGCAGCGAATGAGAGCACTAGAAAACGAGTTATAGTTTACACGTTGGGAGAATACATTGTGCTGGCTCTTGTAAGTGGGCTTCAGGCCATCTACATTCGTCGGCTGTTTAGCAAGTCCGTAGGTTACAACCGTGTCTGAACTTTCGAAGACAACTTTTCCCACTCAACACACTGAGAAGAAGAGAAACTTTTAGGTACACTACATACATGGGATTGCAGCTGTTAGAAACTTATGTAGAGTATGTTTGTTGTCTTGCTGAAGTCTTCTTTGTCGTGCCCATGTATCTAATCATTATTTGATTTCACGAGCAACTTTCACGTTTAGTCTTAGGATTGGAGACAGAACTTCACTTAGAAGTCGATGAAATTGTTATTGTTATCTACAGAACCAGTTTTGTAATAGCTTAAAACTACTTAGATATCAAACGTTTAACGAAAAGAAAAGAAAAAGCCAACAGATAATTTCACCATAGGAACGAGCGAGCAAGGAAGGAGGTCACAGCTTTTCAATGGACGCCGGCGCCGCCATACTCCGGCGGACTTACGGGTACAACCTCCGGTCCATGCGGCGAACCTGGAACCACCTCGGGCTGACCCGGAGGGAAGGGTGCTTCGGGTTTCGGTTCGGATGGGCCCGGAATTTCCGGACCTGGGTTGGGCCCAGGCGATGTCGGCGGCGGGTCGGTGGGGTTCTCCGGCGGAATCGGGTCGAAATCCGGCACGTTGGGCGTCTGTGGAATCTCCAGCGGGATTTCAGGGTTTTGACCTGGCCCACCTGGAGGCGGCGTTGGAACTTCCGGCGGAAAGTTCCCGGCGGAGTACGCCGACGTGCGGCGGAGCTTGAGGAGGCGCGTTGCGTGGTGGATTCGCTGGGCGAGGCGTTTGGTATTATTGGATTTTATTACATCAGGACGAGGGTAAGGCTTGAGAGGGACGATGATCGTCTTCAGCATATTCGAAGAGATCGACGAAGACATTGAGGATTATATTTCCTTTTTTACCCTTTTTTTCCTGCAAGTTATGATCGTCTTGAAATATATTTTTAGTTTATATCAATCTTCCATGATATAGCTGCATCTGTGCATGTTTGATTCGTCAGTTGACACGTAGAGTGCATAGCTGTCGAGCTACTACACTACAATATACGAGGTGAAAGAGAAGAGAGTTCTAATGGGCTTATACCATGTTATGGGCCTTTGTCGTTGGAGGCCCATCTCATAATAGTCCAAACGGTCCATAATAGTGATTAGGCCCAAACGAATCAAATCGAACATTAGGGTTTAGGGTTTCCGTAAAAAATTTCAACTTTATGGTTCAGTATTAGGTTTGGGATTTACGAGCCCAAGTAATTCGCCTATATCATATGCAGGGGCGGAGCGGAGCCACATGCTAGGAACCAGTGAGGTCACTTGACCCCACTGGAAATTTTTTTATTAATATTATACAGTTAAATAATTAAGATTAGGATTAAAATTAAAAATATTTATACTAAAGGGATCCCACTGAAAATTTGTAAAAATAGTGGGTTTGGGGCCCAATTAAAATGGTCCCAATTGGTGTAATTGTCTGGCTCCGCCACTGATCATATGCGGCCCATTTTAAGATAATCACGCTTCATTTTCTAGGATCGAGTTCGACTCAAAATATTTGTGCGTGATAAGCTCTCGAGCTCGAGCTTAAAGTTCAAAATTTTTATTTTTTTTAAAAATAAATTCGTTAGCTTTCGATCTTTTACCACAAAGTTAGAGCTGAACTTGGTCATGACTAGACCCGTAGAAATGGCCCACAGCCCGTCCTGCCTAAGGGGCGGATTGGGCTGGGATTTTTAAGGCCCGCCTTGGCGAGCCTAAACGGGCTAGCCCGCTCAGGCCGCGCGCTAGACGGGGCGGGGCGGGCCAGCCAGCCATATATTTTAGTTAAATTTATATTATATATTAAATATATATATTAATTTCATTAGAGGAATTAATTAATGATTTCATTTATAATTAATGATGCATTTATTAATTAATACATAATTAAGATATATTTAAATATCATAATTAATTAAGTAATTCTTAATTAATTAAAATTTTTTAAAAAAATAAAAACAAAAATTCCAGGCAGTTGGGCCAGGCCCGCGGCCCGCTGGAGGGCGTGGGCTGTGCCTCAGTTTTGAAGGCCCGCCACACCCCGCGAAACTGTGGGCTTTGACGGGTTGCGGGCCGGCCCGTCCCACCGCTCGTTTTGACTGTACTAGTCATGAACGACTGGCTGAGGCTCATTGTTCACCCATGCAATGCAATGAACCGACCAAACCTTTAACACTAATAAAAGAGTGCACCTTACAACCACTCCTCACTTCATAACTCTTCTGATTGTTTGATGGTAAGATCATTAATGCACGTTAGAGATTTTTGTTATTGTTAGGACAATTTTGATGTGGGACTTGTTTCAATTAATAAGCCCCCACCACTTCCACCTAATCAAATTAAATATTACTATTCCTCTTTCAATTAATTAGGCCTAACAATCACCAAACCTTTACTCAACTCCACTCTTATCATACATCTTTCCAAGATCCATTAAACGTTCTTCAAGAAACCCATAGATTAATAATTTCCAGCTATGATTTCGAATCAAAATGAAATGACATAAGTCTTCACACAACAATCCATTAAAACACATCGAAGTCTACATAAAATTGTGTATAGTCAGTCCTCAATCATATAAATTAATTGATATTAGCCACCCTAGGCACTTCTCATCAAAGGCCCAAAGATTCATAACTCCATATATGTCAATTGCATATCAAATGATAAACGAAACGTCGAAGTATATGTACATAAATTCTTCATATAACAATCCATTAAAACACATCGAAGTCTACAATAAATAAATGTGTATAGTCGTCAATATTAGACGAATATACATATATATAAATTAATTAATAGTAGCCACCCTAGGGACTTTCACAGGGAACTCATCAATCTCATCACTCCATGGATTCATCTTCTCCTTCGCAGGCTCGACTCTCCTCAGCGCTTTCCAAACTGCGCTATTACACTTAAAACCCGAACCAAAAGCAATCTGCCTTGTTTGACAGAGGATCGATCACCTTTCCTTATCCTACCCTTAGCTTCGGCGTAAGCCAATTCGTACCACAGAGAAGAACTCGAAGTATTCCCAAACCTATACAGCGTCATTCTAGAAGGTTCCATGTGCCACTCGCTAAGCTCGAGGTTCTTCTCAAGCTCGTCCAACACAGCCCTTCCGCCGGCGTGTATGCAGAAGTGCTCGAAGGCGAGCTTGAAATCTGGGATGTAGGGTTTGACCTTCTTCATCTTGAAGACTTTTCTTGCAACTAATGTGAGGAAGAACAGCAGCTGTTCGGACATGGGAAGGACTAAAGGGCCTAGGGTTGTGATGTTCGTCTTTAGGGCTTCGCCGGCGACGGCCATTAGGTCTTTGGAGAGGGCTACGCCGATCTGTTTCTTGTCGTCTTCTTCTTGGAAAACGCAGGTGTAGCTCTTATCGTCTGAGCCCTTGTGTGTTCTGACGGTGTGGATGAGCTGGTACTTGGCTCGCTTTTTGTCCGAATATTTGTTCGATAGGAGAATGGCGGCGCCGCCCATTCTGAAGATGCAGTTTGAGACTAGCATAGATCTGTTGTTTCCGAAGTACCAGTTTAGGGTTATGTTCTCCATGCTCACCACAAGTGCGTAGGAGTTGGGTTGCACCTGAAAGTTAATTTTCATGTTATTATTACAGTCTTTTGGTTGGATACTTTTGAAAAGTCAAAAGCTTGTCTGTCCGGTTTTATCAACTGGGTTGACTTTTTCTTGGGTCCATTAAAAGCTAAATGCGCCATTTAATGCCTTCAACAACCGTCAAACCAAACAAAAACCAACCCATGTAAAATATTTATTTATAGAAACCTAACCGTCGCAATCATGTAATAATAAATTGAAGCTGAGAGAGAAAATTAAAGGCCAAGCAATAGTAAACTAAACTAACCTGCAAAAGTTGCTTCGCAAGGTCGATAGAAATGAGGCCAGCGCTGCATCCCATCCCACCAAGATTATAGCTCAAGATATTCCCCCTAAGCTTGTAATGATTCACTACCATGGCAGAAAGAGAAGGCGTAGGGTTAAAAAGGCTGCAATTCACTATCAAAATCCCAATATCCTTAGCATTTACGCCCGTCTTGGCCAAGAGATCGTCGATGGCCCCAAACATGACCATTTCAGCCTCCTTTCTTGCCTCGGCCATGCAAGGATTCGCCGGCAACCTAAGTAGGGCTTCGGGGAAGTAAGTCTTCTGTCCTAAGCCGGACCTTTCTAGAATCTTCTTCTGAAACTCGAGATTCTCTTTAGTGAAGATCCCAGCTTGCTCTGACCTCTCCATGAAGAGCTCTTTGCTGCACATGACTTCATTCCCAGGCTTGTAGCAGGCGAAGTCTACTAAGTAGACCTTTCTTGGCCTTGTCGTGAAGTATAAGGTGCCCAAGAAGACGACTAAAGTCGAGCATGTTAGGACAGATACGAGGTTGAACTTGAGTTGGTCGTAGAATACGAGGATGTCTTCTAACTCGACGGTGGAGATTTGGACGGCGGAGATTGCTAGGAGAGGGATTAAGAGCAAGTACATGGCGTGTGTGATTAAGTAGTGGTAGCCTAGCTTTACGTACTTGAGCTTAACTGATAAGAGGAAGTTTGGGAGCTTGTTTTTGTTGTTGATGATGCTTTCTTGATTATTAGATTCGATGGATATTGTTTTTAGGGTTTTGGGCTGTTGTTGGTGCTGATCTTGATCGTCGTTTCCCATTGGAAAAACCCAAAAAAGTTTCGATTTTTTTTTTCTTTTTTTGTAAGAAAACGATCTTTGCTTCGAGGATTGCAAGAATTGAGATCTAGTGTGTGAGTTTTTTGGAAGAAAGTGTGAAGTATTTAAAGAATTCAAAGGGGTTGTGTGGTAATTCAACTACCCAACGAACTTGTTTTATTGCTGAGTTTGAAGCAATTGCATTGAACTCAACTGTTGCCAGAGAGAGTTTACGTGTTTTGCTGTCATACGTGTCGGTTTGTGAAAAGGGGCCACATAATAATATATATCTATGTGTGTGTATATTCGTTCTTCAATTTCATGGTCTAAATCTTGATTTATAATAAACCTCAATTATGTCTTTACTTTGAAGAATACGTTTACCATCTCTCCATACGTCAAACCCAATCTTGAAATGGTAATATCATGATGTCCTTAAGTTATAGTTCGTGTCATGTCATGACAAAAAAGATAGAAAAGGAAAAAATCGGCCATCTATGTTATTACATATTAATTGAGTTATTTAAAACCTAACTTTCTACTGAAATGATCTCAAGAAGGATATACAGCGTTGGCGAGGTAGACAAGAAAACATCTCCCTCAAGAAATCTTTGTTAATCATACAAATGTACTACTTCGTTCACATTTGTCTGATACAGTTGGTGAACTGTTTAGCTACGGGATATACACACGCCAACCAATTTTATATATATTTAGCTTAAGTAGTGGATGAGAATCACTATGCAATATTTTATTTTTCTAAATGAGATGAATATGGACGGTTTTGGTCAACAAAATTAACTTGACTGGTGGCGTACAATAGTTGCAAGTATTGTTGCATTACTGCAGAGTACTTTGATGGGCCTACACTAGCCCGTTAAGATATGTTTAAGCCCGTTACATAAACAGAAAGCGAGCCCATTGGGCCTATTTAGCAGGCTTTTGAGCCCATCTTTTCTAATGGGCCCAAGGCAGTTTGAGCCTAGGTCGTGAAATTGGCTTCCAATTGCCGTCTAGTTACAATTTATACCTAGGGTTATATATAACAAATTTGACTTAATTTTCAATTAGGGGTTATTTGTTCCATCCATGATTAGAACAAACTTCTCGGGTTAAAATTTTCCTAGTTCCGTACATAGTACTCCATGGTACGTCGATTTGCATTTTGCAAGTGTTTAAATTATTAAGGTTTATACATAAAATAAAATGGATGTTTTAGCGAGTTTGTGAGAAATATCACACAAAAAAAATGATGTGTTTATCTAAATCCGTAAACTTTCTTCTATAAACGTACGTCCCAAACACTTCCACTAAAGGTGCCCCCTCCCTCTCATTTGCCACTAATGGAAACTTCAAAATATAGAAAAACTTGCATATCTCTTAGTCTTTTGTGTGTATTATATATATATATATGTGTGTGTGTGTGTGTGTGTGTGTGTGTGCTCATTATCTTGTTGCAGGGCACATTATTAACTATCGGACAAAGGCAACTTAATAAACTTGTCTGAGAACAAGCACTCGGCAAAAAGTTGATAGCAACAACAAAACAAAGGACACAGAAGCCAAATCTTTTAAACTGAAGAAGAAACCAACCAAACTAAGACATCAAAGCAAACATTGACCAGCAGCTTTCCAACAGCAGAATAACAAACGGTGTTAGAATTCCAATCCATCCAATCCACTTACAGTAGAAACCGGGCCAAGACCATCTCCATCGATGCTCGCAAGAACCTTAAAACCTCTCTTATGATCATCACCATCAGCATCAACATCTTCCCACTTAGCAGCCATAACCGAGTAACGAACCACCACGCCTATTTCGACCCTCGACAGATCCTCACTGACGAACGATTGGGTCGTTCCACCAGGGACGAATACGTAATTTGGCATCTTTCTCGCAGATAAATAGACCAACTCCATCGGGCCTGACCTGAGAAAAACCCCAAGATTACGTACCCGATGAACGATACCTGTGAGGGCCTCGCCTGGGACGGGCTTCAACATCCTTATACGGCACCTTACGCACAAAGTGTTGTGATTGGGGTAGAGATGTTCTTGGTCTGGGATTTGTCCTATTTTGAGCACCTTTGTGACCGCCTGAAAGTAGCCTTCTTTGAGGACTTTTTGTTGTGCTAACTTCATGAGGCGAGTCGTTACGTCCCTTGCTGTGATTTTCCTGCCGGGATTTTCTTTGGGCATTGGCACTAAGACGGAGAGACGACGTTCTTGTAGCATGTTGTTGATCTCTTTCTGTGTAAGAATATTAGCGAATAGCAGCAGCATCAACAATAAGTGATATGAAATTATTTCTCATCAGCTCAGTGTCAATGGAGATAGATTAATTGCTAGAAATCGAATTAGAGATAAAAAGAACTGAGTTTTCAGCTGGAGGAATGTTAGGGTTAGGGTTTTGAAAAAACTGGGTTTGGTCGACTGTCTCGAAGGCGGTATATCGTCTGATAGGTTTTGGTTTGAAAGCACGTTTCAGAAGAACGAGCGAATCAGAAATTCGTAACAGCAATTGATATCGAAACCAAAACCCTAGCTAGAAATTAAATTGACAATCCAACGGAAGTAAAAGGGCGACAAGGGCGTCTTGAAACGATTCGAGAACATAAATCAAAGACCGAAGCTCAAAAGTTATTCTAAAGCCATGTAATTCTGCAGGTGTAGAGAGGATTAAAAAAACAAGAGAATCTTACCACAAATCGGCGAGGAGCACGATGAAGCGTTTCGCTAATCTGAATCCCGTGTGGTATTGGTGAGGAACGTCAATACTACAATTAATTTTACGAAAATATATGCTATGCCACGGTAAAAAATATAAAGGTTGAATAAATCGATGTCGCAATAAATACCGATAGGTTTAAATTCACTTCGAAATAAATAACGGTGAAACCGAAACGAAATTCCTGACCAATGTATGTACCTACATGTGGATCTTTTCATCTTCGCCTAACTCTCAAGTTGCTGATGTATTGAATCATGGTTCAAAAGTCCGATTGCCGTGAATGTTTCATCTTCAAAGGCACTTATGTTCGTGTGAGAAATCCAAGCAAGAATTACCAGTTTATCGAAAAATATCTGTTTGATGGACTCATTGCACAAACTCGTCCACAAATTCTACAATTTAGACAAGGTTGGAAAACCCCACAAAAAAGATGCATTCATTTACGCAGAAACAATAACAGTTTATTGAAAATAGTCGGTAAAACGAGCATTTCATCACAAAGAGATCCCAAATCGAAACTATCTCAACAGTTCTCGGCTGGATATTTAGATATCCAACGATGACATACTCACGAACAACGAGAGATGGACCATATTTATCCAAAGTACACAGTTCACAAACAGTTAGCTGGTAATTCTGCACAATTACATATAGATGAAAGCATTCCGTGAGAGATTGCCGCAGTTTCTTGCAAGATGAATAAGCTATTAACCCACTCAAGATGGCAAATGGCAACAAGGGACCGTATATTTGCATATAATTCTGAAATCGCCAATCGCAACAAACGAGTCAAATTGGCGCCAAATAGAAAGGTTAAAAATAAATCAAAACTTCCTACCTTCTGCGGAGCACGCGTGCTGAAGAGATTGTTGAGCATCGAGGTCGACTCCTCTGAAGCTAAACTTCTTGAACGTCCTCTTCTTAGGGCTGCAGACCAGCCGCCGAAACGTCAGTGTCCACGTCAGCCTGCACACACACACACACACACAAACACATAATCCAATCATAAACAACAAATCAGTAGAAAATCCATCAGCTTCGATCATCTCACCATTGTCGACCGATTGTCGTCGTTACAATTGGGGAAGAGAAAATGTCGATGCGTTCTCTCTCCACTCCTCGACGGTGGGGCGCATTATACGATAGTGGGCCAACTTAAGGCCCAAGATATATATTGGGCCATTTGAATTAAGCCCAAATAATAAATTATTCAATACACATTTTATTACACCATAGACCAGAAGCAATAACTAATGATGGTCATTTGGAGCTTCATGAAATCAAAGCTTTTGGACCAAACTGTATCCATGGAAATCCAGTCTGTAATGAAATTTTGGCCGTCTTTAATTATATTAATTAATAAAATAAAAAGAGTCAAAGTTCTATATGCAGTTCATTGACTGCATCTTCCACACGCTTTTTGAAAGAACTGATCAAACCGAATAAGTGCTTTACCGTGTGTTTGTGTGTGTGAATAATATGTGCTTAATATATATAATACATATGTGCATTTTTTGTGTGACTAATATGTTGCTTAGTTCGTTGGTTATTAACTGTCACAAACGACTGCATAATAAACTCCAGCAAGACAATGATATGTGAAACTCTTAAGGGAGACATAGCTGTCATGAAAAAACAATCCGAGAAAATCACATCTTAGCTTCCACTAGCTAATTTAGCCGGCCAAATAATATATATATATATATATATATATATATATATATAAAATCCCACAAAAGGAAATTGGTCTTCCTCTTCCTTAATAAAAAACAACAAAGAGACAAGACAAATAGGTTTTAGTATTAGTCCCAAACCCTAATATGCACAAGTCTTTTCTTCCTCAAAACACATCAAAAGCGTCTTCTTTTTCATTTCTCTAGTATAAATCCCTCACAATATACGCATAAATTTGAGAAATTGATTGCTATGGAGTCTAACAAACGAAGTGGTTTATCAGTAAGAAACGACGGTCAAAATCATCGAAAAGCAAAGTCAAAGGGGGGAGAAGATGAAGCTAAATCAGTTCGTAGGTCTTACAAATGCAATTATTGCAAGTACGGTTTTACTAACGCGCAGGCTTTAGGTGGTCACATGAACATACATAGGAAAGACAAAGCCAAGGCTAAGCATGTGAAGAATCGAGGAGAATCCTCGAACTCTGAAATCTATTCGAATTTGATGGAAAACCTTAATCGATCAGCTCAAAGTTTCGATCGAAAAAATCAGCATAAAGAGCTCATCAATTTTAACATGTCCGAGTGGAGACAAGAGGACTACAAAGTGTACTTGCCACCGACAAACCCTAATTCTCATAATTTGGACCGTTTTAGGGCAGAACGATTAAGAGATGGTTATGATCATGAGAATCTGAGGTTGGGAGTTGGGTTGAAAACGTATTTCGAGGAGATTAAGGAAGATGGCGATGCAAAGGAAAATGATGGGGTTGACTTGGAGCTTCGATTAGGGCAATACCCAACTCATGGTGGCGATGATTAACTTCACTGTTGATGTACATGTGAGTAATGTTTGCAATGCAATACCTTGTTTGTTAATGTACTTTTGATGTTCTTTTTTCTTGGGAAATTTGTTGTTCTTTGTGTAAGAAGGGAGGAAAGCATGGTATTAAAGTAATTCTCCCGTCGACTATACAATGCGAATTTTACTGCCTTCGGCATCTTAGTTGTCGTATGAAAAGATTTTAGGTTCGATGAAAACATGCCCTTTTCTTGCACATTCGCATTAATTATTCTTGATGAACTTCTCATTTCAATGGCTAGTGAAGGTAGGGCTTGGTATATTCTTCATGATTGCTTCGTTATTGTCTCCTTCGTTAGTGATATTAATACAATATGGCATATGATCGCTTGATCGTATAACGGAAATCATATGAACTCAAACGATTATTCGTATAAACTGCGACTATTTTGTGGGAAATACGTTTATATTAGTTGCTTGTATTTGTTCATCATTCGAATGTGCTAGTCTTTTTTGTAGAAAGGCGCGTATATAGAGTTGTTTTTTAAGCGATTATTGTTAATGTATAAGCATTAGCATGCCTAGAGTTTGAGCAATTTTGATCAAGGAGAGTCCTTCACTTCTTTTTATGGCTCATCTTGTTCTAAGATATACCTCTCAACCTTCGAAAAGTTGATTGGTTATTTTGTGAAGAGGTTCTTACAATATGGTATCACGGCATTCGTTCCATGTAATGGAGTTTATGAATAGCCTTTATAGGTTTTTTAACTAGTCCCCTTGGGTAGGCATAATGCAGTTTATGCTTATTGTTGCACCAATATATATTTAATATAATGGAAATGAAACTTGATTGATATAGTTAGTTAGGTAACATCTTCCTTTTACTATAAATGTTTACCAATTGAACTTGAGATTTCAGTTTTAAGAGCATGAAAATTCGAACACAGTAAAAGCCAGAAAAACGTGAAATTTAAGAAGGAAAAAATCCACATACATTTCGATTCATTTGAAGAGGAACAAAATATTATTCATTTATTATAAATCAAGAGACCGACTTATCCTCGAAACATAGAGAAACGCCAAGCGCCAACAAAGGGACGTTTTCCCAATCATTTAATTACATATACTCGAGCGAAAGTATACGTCTAAGTTCTCTGCATGTAATCACAACGGGCCCCACAAGTTTAAAAAAAATATTAATTATAGACCTACAAGAAACCCATTCTTCTTCTACCCTTTTACCTCTTCGTCTGCTGTTTTCTAGTAAACATTTCGGATGGAACTTTGAATCTTCTTTTGACTGGAAAGATCTGTAGTTGAGAGAACGAGTAAAGCGAAGGAAATCAAAGGAATCACTAAAATAAATAAGAAAAATAGCAAAGTTTTGATTTTTATTATAGCCCAGTGCTGTTGAGCGTAGACGCTGATGCAAAACGCAGGGTGATAATTCCAGAGAGATTGCTACGATCCTTTCGAGCCATGGGCTGGAGTAAAGGTTGAATCTTTATAGGCATGTTTGTTATGATATGAAAGAAAGAGTGGGTTTTTATATAGTGAATGAGCTGGAAGAATGGAGCTGAATGTCAACGATTTGAAAATCTGAATCAATGGGCTTTTAGCATCAGTAATCTCTCTGTCATAAATCTCTCCAATTGTGATATTATTGCAGTCCAAGCTTCTTCCGTACGATTCTGAGGTAAGGAATGAAGAAGTATCGAGTGATCAAAAAATGGGCATTACCCTACTCAATCTCATGCTCGAAATGCAGATGCAGAATCTCTCAAGCATGAAAATCTATTCAATTTATTTTCATCTGAGTTCGTTTTCTTGGGCTGTTGAAAATCCCCAACTTTTATCCGAGGTTATTGTTCTTCTCTGTGGTCTATTCTCTCTAGCGAATTACTACTTTCAAGTAATAACTTGTGATTGTTTTCTTTCATAGGAAACAACAATGAGACAACAACACTGATCAGCTGTGGAGATGTAATGAGAAAGACAACATTTGCATCTTCACTTGTCAGCTTATCTCTCACCCTAACCTCAGCTTTCGCCGAAGACAGCGATGTCCAATGCAACTGCGAAGAAGAAAGTGTCGAACTAATCTTCGAACTCCAAAGAGTCAGTGATTTCCTAATCGCCTTTGCGTACTTCTCAATCCCCATCGAACTCTTTTTCTTCGTAAGCCGCTCGTCGAACATCCCATTAAAATGGGTCCTCTTTCAGTTCATCGCCTTCATAGTCATCTGCGGGGCGACCCATCTCCTAAACGGGCTTTCCTTCGGGCCCCACGGGTTCCACCTCATCTTAGCCCTAACCGTCTTCAAGTTCCTAACGGGCCTCGTCTCCTTCGCCACGGCAATAACCCTAATCACCTTTTTCCTTACTCCTCAAAATCTGTTAGGCCGATTTATCCAACCATGATCTGATTCATAGATTTGGTATTACCTTAGACGATGAATTGCGGAAGCTAAAGATCTGTAATACCACTAGACGGATTGTAGAGTTGGAACGATGATACGCACGAGTTCTTCAGCAGAATACGTCAACTCTATTAATGAATCAGTAACCTCAACAAAGCATTGTTTAGGGTATATATACATAAGCCCTAATGGGCTATTGGGCCCAGTATACTATATACCCACAAGTTAGGTATATTTACAATTAGGTCCTAACCTAAAATAAATCACAAGATAAGACAACCTAATTCAATTGAACACAATAAAATAATCCTAACAATCTCCCCCTTTATGTTCAATTTGCAATTTAGCGCTGGTTATCTTCGTCTTGTGATCGTATTGAGTCATCGAAGAACACGTATCGGAGTTGTGTACGCGAAGGCATTTGCTTGCGTGTTCTTCTTCGATCTCCTCCTCCATTATTTTGTCTTGTGGCCTTTTCTTTAGGAGATCAAAGCTTACCGTGTTCTGAACTTCTCTTCTTGAAGCTACTTGCCGAGTCGTCTCTTTGTTTCGATCTCTCCTTCAATGGTTACAATTCCCCTATATTTGGTCAATCTTGAGTTGGGATTGAGGAGTTCTCTTTAAATTTGGAGAGACGTAACGGAGGCGGTTCTTCTCTTCTTGTGTTCCAGCTCTCCCTTCGATAGTCGCAACTCCCCCTACATTTGTTCAACCTTGTGTTGTGATTGGGAGTTTTCTTTAAACTTGAAGAGCTATACACGAGTCGGCAGCTTTGATTCTTGATGTCCATAGTGAAGTTGTTGGCCGTATCTTGTCATTTGAGTCCGATTTTTCCGTTCGATTGTAGCTCAACTCCCCCTACGTTTGTTCAACCTTGCGTTGTGATTGGTTCTTTAAAATCGGAGAGTCGTATATGAGGCGAAAACTTCAATCGTTGGACTTGTGGTCTTCGCTTGATTCTTTGACGACGACTTGTGGTCTTCGCTTGAGATTTTGACGACGCTTGAGATTTAGCATTTTCTGATCTATATTGCACTTTCGTCGTGTGTTGCTCCCATTTTGCTTTAGTACTGTTGGACTTGTGGTCTTCGCTTGATTCTTTGACGACGACTTGTGGTCTTCGCTTGATTCTTTGACGACGCTTGAGATTTAGCATTTTCTGATCTATATTGCACTTTCGTCATGGTATTGCTCCCATTTTGCTTTAGTACTCCTCCCCCTCATGAAGATCGAGCTGGGGAGATCGTCATGCGATGAGTCAAAATGGGGCACGTCTTTGGCAAGAAGATCGCGTCGTCGTGACAAGATGATGGAGTTGATTTTTCCAAAAAAAAGCGCTTGGGCTCCTTCAGATTTTTCCATCAATTGCATGAGAGCCCGTTTCAGAGTGGTACGCGCGGCGGAAATGGTAGGTGCTCAGGTTGGGTAATAACCTGACAGAGCCACAAAGGCAATCCGTCGACACGACTTCAGAGTTAAACTCTGAGACGTGGCCTGTGAGGACAAGGCTTTATAAATCGGGGCCACATAGGGTCCCGTTAACATCAATCTAGGAGCATAGCTCATAGGCGATGGCCTGAAACCGTTGTTGTTTTGATGTTGCAACGGCATGACTTCCTTCCGATCATCGAAGCATGTCTTAGAATGACATGTCTACGGAAAGTTCTGATCTGATCACAAAAGTCAGAGATGAAAAAAAAGTGTATGTGTCCTAAAAAAATATAAAACTTTTAGGTAGTGAGGACACCTAGACTCGATGTGTTCAAGAATGTTCAGTGTGTGGGGCTGACTACCACTTAGTTCAATATCTCCTGCTTCCAAGTGAAGCAGTGAATAGATTACATGGCTCCTCGTGATTAGTGAAACATCGGTCTGTTGGGAGATCGATGAGTGGGTAAGGCTCGGTTGTGCATGCGCCTTTGGATCAAATGGGGCGACTTCTACCCGGGAGCTAATAAAAATCAGCTCCTGCACCTATATGGGATGACCGAATGTTTTGTGGGATGAGGGATTCTTTGTATCTTCCGCTCTTCGGTCTATCAAGAATATCCAATATGGCTTTTATGAACTTGAATCGTCACTAACACTCGGCTACGTTCCGGGGTTAGGTTCAGTTTGGTCTGACTGAACCATGAGAACTTAGAATCCATGCATCCGTCAATTTGGTGAGTGCTGCTTGATCAGCGAGTTGGAGCAGGTCGGTTGAGATCATCTTCGTGATAGTGTATGGTTGTCACGCCTTTGGAATTCTTGAACTCTTGTAGGCTTGAGATTCGTCCTTCAAATATATCTTTGGAAGACAGGAGAATTCTTTTGAAGTAAGATTATGAGAGTATGAGGCCTTTCTTTTTCTTTCTTTTTTGGCTTTTCTTTTTTTTTTCGCACGTTTTTTTTTGTTTTTTTCATATATATTGTATTATCTTAATAATAATATAATAGTAACTATATATTAAATTATTTATGAATTATATATAGATATGTATATATATATTAAATCATCCCCCTCAAATCATGCTTCTTAAAACTAATTACTCCCCCTCAAAGATGCATATTCGGATTGATACTCCCCCTTAATGCATGCATGTTTGAAAATGTAGCTCTTCTCCCAAAGAAAATGATCGTGATGAAAATATCGTGTCTTTCTTTTCAAATCAGATGCATATTTAAAGACATAGTTTTCTTTAAATTGAGCATATTAAAATGCACCTTTCTCCATTTTATAGCTCTCGTTAAAATAGGTATTTCCGACGATTCAGCTTATATGCACACTTGAATGTTTAAGCTCGAAACTTCTTTAAGATGTATGCATAATAAAAAATATACCTGTAACATGGTATTTAATGCATTTACGATCATGTATGCATGCGAAAATTTGGAATTTAATGTCTTTTTGAAGCATGCATAACTATAATGTACCCTTAGTTTCAAAGTAGGTATATAATCTTTTCATTTCGATATGCATGCCAAAAGTTTAACTATGGAATGCATATATAGAATTTACCTACGTTTGGTTGCTCGCATCGCTAACCGTCGTGTCTGTGGAGCAACCCGAGATGCCATACGCGCTGGGATATTTGGCTGCCCTCGTCGCATACCAGTCATGAGTGTGGAGCAGCTCTCTTGGTATCTACCCATGCTGGGATATCGGCAAGACATTATCGGGACTTTGGTACCCATTTTGGATGGGTCCTCCCTTATTAGCAGAAAACAGGATAAGCACATAAGGTGTCAAATCTTGTCCGAAATCATCCATTAATGTAGCTTTAGGTACCCATTTAGGACTAATTTGACACGGGTATGACATTTCAGCACAGGTGAACGTGTTATTCAAAGAAGATTTAAAAATTTTCTCCGAAGCCAGTCGCATAAGATGTTTCTCAGACTTAACATGGACTGAATATTTCAGGAAGGCATAAGAACATATAGAATTATAGGCATTGTTAGTACATGAAATGGTCTTCCTACGTGAAGTGTTCACACGATTCACATCAAAATGATGACTTTTCTTAGAATTTTGATTACTAGAATGCTTATCATTTTTGGACGGGTAAGCAATTCCACATCTATCATTCTTTAAAGAAATAGATATTTTTAGGGCTTGAGAAGTTCGCTTGCTGGAGCTTGGAAGTTCTTCTTTGCACGCTTCTCTTTTGATAGGAATGGGAGAGGAAAATTCTTGAACATTTTCGACTTTAATTTTTGCAGACAATTTTGCTTTTTCTTTCTCCTTCCTAAATCTCATTTGTTCCTTAGCTATCTTTAAAGCTCGAATTTTACTTAACGTTTCAGCTTCAGTCAATACTGACTTAGAATTATTAGTAAAAGTTTTCTTTGTTTCAATTTTAGGAACAAAGCGTCAATTTGAGTTCCCTTATCCTGCTTAGACAATGATATTTCTATAGAAGGATTATTTGGGACAGGTAAGGGCGGGGAATTTTTGAGGTTTGATATCTCCTCTAAAAGTTTTTCTTTTCTGCTCGAAAGCCTACCCTTTCCGATTCCAAGGTTGCGTTCAATTCGGAAATTTTACTGGCAACCTCCGGAATTTCCAACCACACGATAGGTCTATTACAATGTAAATTGTTTCCCCGTCAAGCGCTGAGAGGGAAATTTGTGCGACTAGCTTCGCACTAATTTTCTCTAAAGGGATAACTCTGGTGAAGTAGTTATTGCGGTGTTTAAGAGTAATTTCATATTGTTGAGAGACTACATTCCACTCATTTCTTATGACATCTAGCTCAAATGCTTGACTACTTCGTCAAGTTCTCTAGCTTTAGCATACATTATTATTATTATATTATTATTATATTTTTACTTATTTATTATTTAATTTTAGTTGGATGGATCTTAATCGTGTTGATCAACTTAATCTTAGACGATTCAAATAATGTTAAAAAATATATATAGGAAATAAGATAATCACGAGATGATAAAATTGGGGAGTGCAATTTTCGTTGAATGATGTAAATGGATTTTTTTTAATAAATATATGTAATAATTAAATAACAATGATGAGTAAGGAAGATCTAAGGCCACGTGGATGACTTTGCTGAAATTATGACTCAATGATAAGGAAAATGACGTGCAATAGCTAAACCACTAAAGTTCGACTTAGGATCTCGAGGTATGGATTTCGACAATTGAAAGAATTAATATGATATCGAGAAATTCGAATTGCAACTGAAGGCGTTTCGAAAGAGCACCATGAATATCCAAATTAAATTCCTTGAGATAACTAGCGAAAGCTTTTGAGGTGAAATTGAACTTGCAGATTTCAAGAAAAGAGATGTCGAGATCCTTAAGATTTAAAATCTGATTTTTCGAAGTGTAGTTTCTCGAGAAAATTTCTGTAAGATCGAGATTCCTGGTGATATTTCGAAAGAAATGTCAGTTTAAGAACTGATGTAAATTCGACAATGATATCGAGAAATACAGAATTCCAATTAAGGCAATTTTCTAGAAATATGTCGAGTAGCACAAAGATTGAATTATGTCAAGAACTATGTCGAGAAACCTCAAAATTTAATATAGATTTCGAGAACTATGTCGAGAACCTCAAAATTGGAATTTAGAGCCGTTTTCAATAGAGATGTCGAGAAAGATGTGTCGGGAAAGATTTGGATAAATGGATTTCGAACCGGATGTCGAGGAAGGCAGAAATTTGAAGGCCGATCTCGAGAGGCTGTTGAGAGATCTCGAGAAGGTCTTTTCTTTGAAAAAAATTCCCTGTTCGTCGCTAAGATCGAATCTTTGGCCAAAAAAAAAAAAAACTGACAAATTTTTGATCAAGAATTATGAAAAGTCAGATATGCACCTATGCGTTTTTCCGGGAAAGCCGAGATAAATCTGAGAATTTGAGCGAGAAGGAATTGATCGTTTTTGGAAATAAAGAGCGAAAAATCAGGAAATCAAACCGAGCAGAATATCAGTAAAATTTGATGTGTTTGATCCACGATTTCGGCTCTGATACCACTTGTTAGGACGATTTATCCAACCATGATCAATTATAGATTTGGTATTACCTTAGACGATGAATTGCGGAAGCTAAAGATCTGTAATACCACTAGAGGGATTGTATAGTTGGAACGATGATACGCACGAGTTCTTCAGCAGAATACGTCAAGTCTATTAATGAATCAGTAACCCTAAAACAAAGCATTGTTTAGGGTATATATACATAAGCCCTAATGGGCTATTGGGCCCGATATAACTAATATACCCACAAGTTAGGTAATTTACAATTAGGTCCTAGCCTAAAATAAATCACAAGAGTAAGACAACCTAATTCAATGAACACAATAAAATAATCCTAACAAAGTCAAAGTAAGAGAACTCTGCTTAGGAAAAAGACGTGCGACTGATAAACGTATTTTTTGTACGTTTATCTATATTATAATTACTTTGAACTTGGGCGTATTTGAGTCATTTTACATTAATACTCGATAGTTACACATGTTTATGATTTTATAATATTTCAAGATGACATTGGAGTGAGTCGAATGAAAACTAGCTGGAACTGGTACCATTTCTCGGACAACTGAAATCGAATGAAACATGCATTTTGTTGAAACTGGGCTTTCTAATTCAATATCAGTCCATTAAAAATATCAGTCCAAAACAACAGCCCAATTAAAACATACGATTGAAAATGATTATAGCAATTGGGTGTAGGTCCTTACACATGTTAGCTACTTCCTCATTTGATCGTGGCATATTTTTATAGGTGAAGAGACTTTGAACAATTACTTCCACTTATACGGCTAGACATAAAGAGAATAAGGGAGTTTGGCAGTTCAGACGCATATAAGAAGAAGCCACTAGGAAAGAGCCAGGGGCAAGGATCGACATCCTCAAGGCCATTAGATAAGATCATATACGGCTGAGGAGAAATCGAGCACGTTGTTCTCAGGGCTGCTCAACGTTTAGGGACAGTAAGGGATCGCACGCTCACCTCCGCGAGCTCGCAGCTGTTCTTCTTCTCACAAGCGCACACACACGGCAAACAAGGAGCTGAAAGGGCTGGCCTTTCCTCAGATGCACTCCACGTGTTCGATCGAAGTACTCAAAGAAGAACGAGGGATTAACTCGGAGCGAATTTCACAGGAGATATTATGTTTTTCCGTTTTATTAAAATTGTTCCTCGTTGTGTTCAATTGTGCCATGAGTAGCTAGTTTAATGGAGATTAGATGAACCCTAGCGACATCGTACACATGTTTTAAGTATTGTGATTTCGGCTATTGTTATGACTCGATTATGATTTATACTATTATTTGATTATGTCCATGTGATCAATATATTTCTGGAAAATCGTACGCCTACGAACGCTCGAGGGAGGGCGTACCTGCTCTGAGAACGATTGAACGATTCACACTCGTAAATGAGCGGAATAAACTCATCGCTAGAGATAGGTTGAACTACCCCACCGATTAGAGTCAAATCTAATAGTGGGATTCATCGTGTTTTAATGCGATCTATGGTTGACTAGTTAGGGAAGCTTGCCAAGCTATTTAATTAATAGATTAGTTGTTTACGATTTTTATGTGATAAAGGCGCAGGTTTTGTCAGTCGTATAAATCCGTACGCATGCTCTAGGAATCCTCACGGTATAATAATTAGCTTAAAATATATAACTTGCTATCATTCGATTGAGTTAGGGGGATTCGAAGTCTCAAATACGCTTTCTTTTTTAAAAAGTCGTCGCATTTTATTATTTTTATTAAGTATTTATTTTATTTTATATTCCAAAAAACATCAAGTTTTCTACTAGAATCGCGAATTTTTCAAATTATATTTCCCTTGGATTCGATACTCGAATACTTGCTAGTCTATACTATTTTCGATAGGTACACTTGCCTGTTGAGCGTAGGATAGTTCGTTGATATTCGTTTTATTTTTATACTCGATCCGCTCGATCAGCGACCTCGGGCGGGCCGTGGGGTCCATTCGCCGGCGACCGAGGTGGGCACCACGTTCACATGCTGACCGATAGATACGCAAGTCCCTCGACAAAACACACCATTCTCCACACCGACCTTGGTCGAGCTTTCCAAAGCCTGGGCTTATAAAACTACGCCGTGTGGATGCCCCACGGGCCTGAGCTTAGCCTGACCACGAGCTCATCAGGGTTCGAAACCCGCTCCGGCCCGACGACTATCCCCATGAGCGACGCCGACGTGAGGGAAATCAAGGCGAGCGACGGGGCGAAGGTGCTGAGGCCCGAATCGGCCCTAGCCACTGCGAGCTGTGGTCTCGGGCTCGGTCCCGAGCCCGAGCCCGAGTCGGGGTGGCTGCTATAAGGATGCCCATGCTCAAGGCGTCCCATTTCTAAGGACCTTCTCAATACTATATATATATATATATATATATATATATATATGTGTGTGTGTGTGTATTTCGTTCTTCAATTTCATGGTCTAATCTTGATTATAATGTTTTGTATCTTAGGAGGTAAGGTTAAAATAATATTAATAATAAACCTGAATTATGTCTTTACTTTGAAGGATACGTTTACCATCTCTCCATACGTCAAACCCAATCTTGAAAATGGTCGTATAATGTCCTGAGTAAAGGTTCGTGTCATGCCATTACAAAAAAGATAGAAAAGAAAAAAAGCGGTCATCTGTATTACATATTAATTGAGTTATTTAAAACCTAACTTTCTACTGAAATCATCTCAAGAAGCGATATATAGCTTGGCGAGGTAGACAAGAAAACATTCTCCCTCAGAAATCTTTGTGTAATACACACATACAATGTACTTCGTTCACATTTGTCTGATACAGTTGGTGTTGAACTGTTTAGCTAAGGGATATACACACGCCAACCAATTTTATATATATTTAGCTTAAGTAGTGGATGAGAATCCACTGCTAGACTAATTAGATAACGAAAAAGTTGTTGCATCCACCACAGGAGAATAAGTCTCTTCATTTCAATGCCAGGTCTTTGTGAAAAGCCTTGTGCAACAAGCCGTGCTTTGTATCTCACAATTTCACCGTTTTCATTTTTCTTTCTAATGAAAACTCATTTATATCCAACCGGCTTTACATTTTCAGGTAACGGACCACAAGTCCAAATATTTTTCGTTTCTCAAGTGATTTTAATTCTGCCTCGATTGCATCTTTTCATTTTGGCCAATCACTTCTTTGTCGACATTCATTTATAGATTTTGGTTCATGATCCTAATTTCATTAATCTCATGTAGCGCTACGTTAAATGAGAAAACATCGTCAACATTGACTTCATCTCAGTTCCATCTTATTCCATTATGGGCATAGTTTATTGAGATCTCTTCATTTTCAATATTTTCACAATTTTCAGGTGCCTGATCGGATTTATTTATGCCCATGGACTCTATTAAAGTTGACGATTCCTCGATTTGACCATCTATTTTATTTGCTCCTTTTCCTTTACGAGGATTCTTGTCTTTGGATCCGAGGACCCTACCACGTTTCAACTGTGGTTTCGGCTCAATTTTATTAATTAGTATTATCAATAGAAGTATCAATTCTAACTGGAGCATTAACAGCTACTATATGCGATTTAGTCACCTTTTTTTCTGGTTAGTAAAACTGTGTATGGCAATTGATTTGCTAAATTTTGTAAATGAATGTTTTTTTTGAACTTCAAGTTCACATTCTTTTTGTACGAGGATCAAAATGAGCCAATGATAATTCATTCCAAACTAATCTCTTTAACCAGCTTTTATTTTTTCTTTATCTCCCGCTAATGTTGGAAATTTGATCATCAAAATGACAGTCGGCAAATACAGCCGTAAATAAATCTCTCCTGCCAATGGTTCATAAATATTTAGTATTGACTTAGATTCAAATCCAACATATATTCCCAATCTTCTTTGAGGTCCATTTTAGTGCGTTGTGGTGGAGCAATTGGAACATATGCTGCACATTCAAAAATTTTCAGATGGGAAAATATATGGTTCCTGACCGAAAACCATTTGTAATGGGGAAACATTATGATAACCTGTGGGTCGAATGCGAATAAGTGATGCTGCATGCGAAATAGCATATCCCCAACACGATAAGGGAAGCTTCAACTTCATTAGTAATGGTCTTGCTATTAATTGTAATCTTTTTATTAATGATTCCGTAATTCCATTTTGAGTATGCACATGTGCACGGGATGTTCAACATCAATCCCACTAGGCATACAATATTCTTAAATACTTTAGAGGTGAACTCACCAGCATTGTCAAAGACGTATTTTCTTAATTTGATAATCAGAAAATTGTGCTCGTAATCGAATTACCTGAGCAAGCAGTCTAGCAAACGCAACATTGCGTGTTGATAATAATGATACATGTGACCATTTAGTTGATGCATCAATTAAAACCATGAAGTATCTAAATAGACCACATGATGGACGAATTGGTCCACAAATATCACCTTGAATACGTTCTAAAAAAGTAATAGATTCATTCTTCAATTTATCTGTGATGGTCTCACGATTAATTTTCCTTTCGAGCAAGCATCACATGATAACTATTTGGATTGAATAATCTTCTTATTTTTTAAAGTGTGTCCACATGAGTTCTCAATTATTCTTCACATCATAGTTGAACCGGGATGGCCTAACCGTCATGCCACACCACAAATAAATCATTGTTTATAAAATTCGACTCAATTGTATTAATATATGCATATTATAAACCGGAAGATAATGCAGACAATTGTTTCTATAACGCATTTTTTATTTTAAATCACATTTGTGATTCTAGGTATTCATTATCACCTTCTTTGTAGTCTCAATATGATATCCGTTTTTACGGATGTCTTTAAAACTCAATAGTTTCTATGAGACTTCGACGAAATATAATGCATTTCAATATGCAATTTTTGTTCCTCCGGATAATAAGATATTAGCTCTCCAGAGCCTTCAATCAATTTTGTAATTCCCGAAATAGTATTAACATTTGCTTTTTGAGTAATCAATCGGATGAAATATTTCTTATCCGTTAGTATGTATGAGTCGTTGCGCTGTCCACAAGACATATATCTCCACGTGTGGTCATTCCTCAAGAAAATAATAGAACACATTAATATTAATTATTACATAAAATTCATGATAATACAGCATACATACGTACATGAAATTCATGATAATACCGGCACACCTACGTACATAAAATGCATGATAATATAGCACACATACGTACAAAATTCATGATAATACAGCACTCGTACATAAAATATCAATAGTACACAATAATAAGTCTTTTAATCATTATGATCGGCGAGAAATTCTTCAAGATCCACGTGGGGAATATCGTCGAGGTTGAGATTAGAACCTCTTCATCTTGGAAAAAGTTTGTCTCAACTTCTTTCCTTTTTCAAGTGATTTTTGACAGAGCTCGACAAGATGTTTTTGCCACACGACATGTACGAGCATCATAATGACCTTTCATACCACAACGAGAACATGATTCATCGAATCGCTTTTAGGTTGTTGCCGGTTTCCTCTTTGTTTTCATTTTTCCTTTTCTTATGAAAATTATCATATTACCATAATGCTGACGGCTACAGCCACGACCCGGCCACGACCACGGACCACCTCCACGAACTCGATTATTATACCTGCCACGACCTCGAAAGCTATTGCCTCGATCACTTTGGTATGGCTCATATTGTTGTTGTAACAACAAATTCGCTGCATGGAACGTGGGTGAAGGTTTTTCTCCATCATACTTGCTTCTGTAACTTCCTGTCCACACAATCTTAATTGAGAAGTAATTCTGAACATAGC